>MJUU01060605.1:49319-91230 GCA_002080025.1 Modiolus philippinarum
CCCCCCCCCCCCCCTAAAAATCAAATGGTTGCTCCCTTATTCGGGTCATTTAGCCGCTGAAATTACATTTATGTACACGCGATTTTATTACTGTTCGGAGCACATGATGTCAACGGGACTTTCGAGATAGGAATTCTCGTGTAATTGAAGGCAGAAACGATCTCCACAAATACCAGTAAGACGGATAACTGGATCCCTGACATATTGAAATAAATATATATATCACCTAAAAACAAACTATTTATTAAATTGAAGTGCACTTATAATTTGTCCTACATGACAATTATTGCACTAAATTTTAATTGACGAAAAACAATTAACCTGAAGCGCTACAATTAGATTAAATATAAATCACCCTTTGCTCAACAGTGTTTAATTAGTGATTCCCTCTCAAGGTATTGATGTTTTGATTTTTTTTTTCGTATAATACACAAAAAAATCTTCCGGAGTGTCCCGTATTGGAGTTAACATTGAAATATTAGTGTTTTAGGGTAAGATATTATGTTTGTTATTTCGTGCTTTTTATAACATTAATTGAATCTTTATTTGCACAAATAAACCCCGACGGGTTAAAGCAAAATATAAAAAATACAGTGACATACAAATTCACAAATTGTTTACAACATATAACCATGATAACAAGAAGATTAATTATATTTAATGAAGTAAAATTGGCCAATGTGGACCTCATTTTCGCAGTTCTACAGACCGCTTTATATAGTCAACAACACTGGACAATATACTTGTATCTGGATTCAAGTTTTTTTTTAATTTTGATGGAGAATCAAGCTGATTAAAATCAGTTACATGGTTGTTTATATTTTCAATGACGTCTCGTGTCGTTTTCGTTTTTGACATAACTTGATTTTTTTACGCCAGTAGGTGTTTTGCTCTTTCGGCATTCTTCTGTTATTTCCTGGCTCTTGTGTTAGGTAGACTGTACATTTAGAATTCGCTACATGAAGTTTTTATCCAGTTAATATAAAAGTACCAGAATTGTTGTTCTGCTTTTGGAAGAGAAGCTTGTTTTATTAAAGAATCCAAGTGCAATTGGAGAGGATTGTTGATGTTTGAACAACTTTGGTGGTCTATATATGTCAACTTGAATCGGCTGCAGCTTTGCTCAACTTGACGCTGTTGCATCATGGATGTGGCTGTAACAGTCAATTTTAACCAACAGGAATTGGAGTTTCATAAACTGATTGATAAAAGGGACTAAACAGTGAAAACCCACATTATCTTCAAATAATAGCTATATTTTATTTATTTATTTGCAAATTTACGCCCATAGGGGCCAAGCAAATACAATTACAGAACATACAAAACATACAAACATATGTTTAGACATACAGTATAAATACAGATATATTGAGCAACTTTGGCCAACGTGGACTTTACTTTCGCAAGTCTGTACTTTGCTTTAAAAAGTTTGCTACTGCTGACAAAAGTTGAAAATTTGGATTTAAAATTTGTTTTAGTTTATTGAGTGGCTGATCTTTTATTCAGACTAATTAGATGATCAACTAAAGTTTTAAAAAATAATTGGATGATTTAACGAAATCTTCAATCGTAACTACTCGGCCATTTAGTGTAGCGGAAATGACCGAGTAGCTACGATTGACGAAATCTTATCAATGTCAGTGTAATCATTATTCAATCCTATTCAATTGAAATTTATTTATAAGTCTCCAATTTATAAATCTCTCCATCGGAAAATGAATTCATATCCATAAAGCTTTCCTGTCATACCTTTGATGTGATAGGTAGTTCTCACCTGTCGATGAAAAATTATATTTTTAATTTTCTGTTCATTTTTATTCTAATGTGACATTTGTCCTTGGTTTTAGAGGAAATAGTCGAGACCTTTCGACCGGATACTGACCCAACGCATGTAGTCTTGCGTAAAACTGACTCTATTTTTTCAGGTGACTTCAATAGGAATTTTGTTCTACCGTAATCTGATGTCCTTGGAAGATATCACAAAATCTTTATCGTTTATGTCAACAAGTGGCAATATGGACACTTTCACTCCAAATGTCGATTAAAATTCGAAGCATAAAATCAAAATTGTTCTGACACTGGTATCATGTTTTATGCCAGTAAAGGTGCAGGTGTGCAAGCACATGTTTTGTGGGTTTGTCCCTTTATAGGCACGGACCACTGGACCTTTAGACAGGATGGTATATGTGCATACAGGTCGACTATATATTTTGCTCCCTTCTTCAGTGGACAAAATGTGAGTGAAGTATTTTATTGACGAAATTTTTCAGTAAAATACCACCCCAGAAAATCTCAAAATGGTCCTTATGTTATTTATACCTTGTAAATAAAATCGAGATGAGAGCTCTTGTGCGTTGGGGGTAAAAATATAAAGGACAGACTTACATTCTTGTTCCGTTTGTTGGCGTTGGAGGACATATTCACTTTGGCTTATGTTTCAAAGTGGATATAGTGACCCATGACCAATAAAGACATGGATGTAGCGTTGCTCGACAATTAGCAAAGAATTCCGCTTAAACTGGTGCTAGAGGCCGTCTTGAACTTACTATGAGGTATGAGAAAAGCCTCATGGTGACTTCATTATGAAGTTGTTCCTTTGCTTGGTTTTACTATGTATTTGTAGAGACTTTGTCTCATGTGCATTTACTCCATATCCTTTCATTCACCATACTCAGTTAACCTCTGTACTTGCTAAAAATAAAGCTTAAAGGGCTGGATCATGGAATGGTTATAATAATTGGTCTGTTTGTATGAAAAAGAAAGGAAATGGGGTAAATGTCAAGGAGACAACATCCCATCTTCATGTAAAAACCAGGCGCGGATTCAGGAAATTTGAAAAGGGGGGGTTCCAATTCAAATTTGCAAGGAAATTTCGCCGAGCGGAGCGAGGCGCGAAAATGTTGGGGTTATTTCTTAGTAAAACATCAGGAAATTCATTTAAAAATATATGATTGTCCAGAAAAAGGGGGTTCCAACCCCCGGAACCCCCCCCCGGATCCGCCAATGTTAAAACGACCCAAAACAAAGCATCTAGGGGTCACCGTACGATCTTCAACATAGCGAGGAACCTCACACCATATAGCAAGCCCTAAATGGCCCCAAAAAGGTAAAACAAATGTGAATAAACCAATGTCTATACTTTGAACAACAAAACATGTTATCGTACATTACGATATAGAATGTCCTACAAGAGAGAATTAATTGTATGATTTGTCTCTTTACTCATTATTGTGTAGAGTCTTCTGAACTCCGATAGTCAAGCAGATAAAATAGATTCTGGTGTAATAAAACGTCTAAGGTCGGTGGAAAACAAACTTGAAAATCCCGCACTGTCTAAGACAAATAGTAGCGACATGACATTGTTTCAAAGGTTACAGGATGGACTACATGTACTTAAATTGTATGATCCTTTCCATTCTCTCTTTGTTCTTACCGGGGGCAACAGCGACTTGATTATTCGGTTTAGCTTACAATGAAAGTTTTAACAAGGTTGATAGTACTAGTACTTATACATGTCCTTGGCTTTTTTCTCTATTACGCAAAACGGATGAGATAACATTAAGTCGTATATTTATGAAACATTACAGGTTTATAGATTTACCGGATGTTGCATTCAATACTTCCGAACGGTAAGCTGTTCCGGTTTAAAATGCTGCGACATCCGATCTGCGTGATGTACTTGATATATGCAAGGATAAGGCGAACAAAGACTTTACACATACATAAAAAACGAATTTACTATCACAGTAAGTATACAGAACTCAGACTAACTGTTCTTTGTTCAACATAATGCCTTTTCAAGGTCGTTGCAAAAATGGGGGATGAAACAACCAAGATTTCCCATTCTTGGTCACATTTTCCATAGGAAGAAGGAAATCAAAATCGGTCCAGCACGTGTGTATGTTGAACGAGTGGAAACAAGTCTAAAAACCATTATAATGGAAGCTTTATGGCAAAGTAAACAAAGGAATGTGTTTTAAGTAGGAACCAATCAATACACTGCATGTCCCTAAGGCGTCTGGATCGTGCCAGACAACACTAAATACGGTACAAAGGCAGCGCGAGAATCAATTATTGTGCAAGCGGGTTCCGTCTCTCAATTTATTGTCTTCAAAATCAGGGAATTGTTAATTACTCGTTATCGATTTCAAATGAAATAAAAACTCGGACTCACGCGAATAAGCTCGTGCTGATGAGTTCATATATTACCATGGTTTTATATTTCCCTTTTTTGTTGGTCTTCGTTTGCCAACGTATACCGCAAAAGACCTCCCTATGTGTACGATTTATAACACTAAAAAGCATTACGGGTAGTGTTTAGTGTTTATTTGATGTTTCGTTTCACTCTAGTATTGCGGAATATAATAGTAGCTTAAGTGAATATCAATTCTGTATAAATAAACAAATGTGTGATCGGATAAAATTATTTTGGATGATGAATTACACTTTTTGTTATATTGTAAGAAAAATTATACTTTAAGTCTGAAGATGTTAAAAATTTTAACACGTTCACTGAAAATGAAAAAATTAAATTTTTGCTGTGCCCATCAACATTAAAGCAAGTAGAAAAAATAGGGTCCTTTATAAAACGGTCATTAGAACTGAGGACAGGGGACTCATAACTCTGTTATTATTTTTCTTTACTTGCTTGTTTTATTTGTTAATGTCACAAACTACATGTATGTTTATATGACAATAAATATTTGATTTGATTTGATTTGATAAAATCGTGCGATGATAAAATTCCGCTCAAACCGGTGCTAAGGGCCGTCTTGGACTTACTATATGGTATCAGCAGAGCTCATTGTCGAGAGCCTCATGGTTACTTCGTGATGAAGAACAACAATAAAAGCCGTGTGGTGCATTGCTTGTTTTTACCACGTATCTGTAGAGAATTGTCTCATACAATTTACTCCATATCCTTTCACTGTAAAGCTGACTATTTCAAAATATCTTACAGACTTTATTGCAAACAACATAAACACATGGGGACCCCGCCACACCCTCAGTTAAACCGTGAAATATATTCGTTATTTTTCCTTATTCTTTGTATTTCTAATTTTCTTGTCNAAAGAAGACCCTTAGCAACCAACAAGGTTCTTAACAACCATATGAATTGTCGCGATGAACGCAGACGTGATAGAAAACACCCACAAAAAACGCGGGAAATCCCAAGAGTAATGTCCCTTTGGCGAACGCAAACGTGATAGAAGACACCGAAAAAGAAACGCGGGAAATCCCAAGAGTTATGTCCCTTTGAACGCGGACGCGACAGAAGACACCAACAGAAATACAATGACAACGACAACTTACGGAAACATCCGAACGACCATGCCCGAGTCGTTCCGACTAGAAAAAATACCCGACTTCCGGTTAACAACTTGGAAAATAACCTACTTCCGGTCTATACATGGGGCTACGCCCCACTTCCGGTCGCGCATGTCCACTGTAATAAGGTCAACCGTGACCCCTACGGGGTCTTACACTCTTTCAACACGTCATTTCCTATCAATAGGCCCGACTAGGGCTTCCAAAAGGACCACTTCCGGTCTATACCAGGGCTACGCCCACTTCCGGTCGCGCATGCGCGCTCCACTAAGTTATTTAACACCCCTGCGGGGTCACGTGTTGTTCCAACACGCCATTTCCGGTCAATAGGCCCGACTAGGGCTTCAAACAAGACCACTTCCGGTTGCGCATGCGCAGTAAAAACACTTCGTGTTCTGGTCACGTGACTTCCGCTTCCGGTCACGTAACTTCTATCACGTGACTTCCGGTCTACGTCACTTCCGGTGATCCACCACGATCCACCACCACAAATCCGCGGTGAACTGTCCCCATATACTACTAGTATATTAGTCAACTTTTTTAACTGATTCAGGGAATTAAAATTTAGCTGAGTTCTCATATAATATTACAAAAGTACTAGAATTGTTGTTCTGCTTTTAGAAGAGAAGCTTGTTTTATTAAAGAACCCCAAGTGCAATTGGAGAGGATTGTTGATGTTTGAACATTAAAAAGTTAACTTTGGTGGTCTATATATGTCAACAGGAATCGGCTGCAGCTTTGCTCAACTTGACGCTGTTGCATCATGGATGAGGCTGTAACAGTCAATTTTAACCAACAGGAATTGGAGTTTCATAAACTCATTGATAAAAGGGACTTAACAGTGAAAACCCACTTTATCTACAAATAATAGCTATATTTTATTTATTTATTTGCAAATTACGCCCATAGGGGCCAAGCAAATACAATTACAGAACATACAAGACATACAAAAATATACAACAAATGACATGTAAATACAGATATATTGAGCAACTTGGGCCAACGTGGACTTTACTTTCGCAAGTCTGTACTTTGCTTTAAAAAGTCTGCTACTGCTGACAAAAGTTGAAAATTTGGATTTAAAATTGTTAGTTTATTGAGTGGCTGATCTTTTATTCAGACTAATTATATGATCAACTAAAGCTTTGAAAAATAATTGGATGATTTAACGAAATCTTCAGTCGTAACTACTCGGCCATTTAGTGGACTTTTAGTGTAGCGGAAATGGCCGAGTAGCTACGATTGACGAAATCTTATCATCAAAGTTTTCAATAAATGTCAATTTAATCATTATTCAACCCTATTCAATTGATATTTATTTATAAGTCTCCAATTTATAAATCTCTCCATCGGAAAATGAATTCATATCCATAAAGCTTTCCTGTCATACCTTTGATGTGATAGGTAGTTCTCACCTGTCGATGAAAAATTATATTTTTAATTTTCTGTTCATTTTTATTCTAATGTGACATTTGTCCTTGGTTTTAGAGGAAATAGTCGAGACCTTTCGACCGGATACTGACCCAACGCGAGTAGTCTTGCGTAAAACTGACTCTATTTTTTCAGGTGACTTCAATAGGAATTTTGTTCTACCGTAATCTGATGTCCTTGGAAGATATCACAAAATCTTTATCGTTTATGTCAACAAGTGGCAAAATGGACACTTTCACTCCAAATGTCGATTTAAATTCGAAGCATAAAAACAAAATTGTTCTGACACTGGTATCATGTTTTATGCCAGTAAAGGTGCAGGTGTGCAAGCACACATTTTGTGGGTTTGTCCTTTTATAGGCACGGACCACTGGACCTTTAGACAGGATGGTATATGTGCATACAGGTCGACTATATATTTTGCTCCCTTCTTCAGTGGACAAAATGTGAGTGAAGTATTTTATTGACGAAATTTTTCAGTAAAATACCACCCCAGAAAATCTCAATATGGTCCTTGCGTTATTTATACCTTATAGATAAAATTGAGATGAGAGCTCTTGTACGTTTGGGTAGAAATTAGTAGGACACACTTACATTCTTGTTCCGTTTGTTGGCGTTGGAGGACATACTAGTATTCATTTTGGCTTATGTTTCGAAGTGAATATAGTGACATACTCTCCTTGACATTTACCCCATTTCCTTTCAATATGACCTCTGTACTTGCTAAAAATAAAACTTAAGGGGCTGGATTATTGAATGGTTATATTATGGAGAAAATGTTCTAATATTTGGTCCGTTGGTCCTATACTTTGAACAACAAAACATGCTTTCATAGTTATATTTACAGTATTATTTAGGTTCTGTAACTGATTTACAAAACAGGGGCGTGGAAAAAGTCGAGTCGCGCGAGCGACGAGACTTATTTCCACGCCCCTATCTTGTCAATCAGTTACAGATCCTAAATCGTTTGTGTCATGAATATCCATGATTTTTTTCCCACCGCACGTGCAAACCGTTCGGCCGATGCAGCAAACTGACGAACGTTCAACATTCTAGAGTTAGATTTCAATGGCAATGGATGCGTTTTGCGAAGGAGACCTATCCGATTTTCTTTTGAGCCAAACGGACGAAAAAATGGAGCTTGATATATCGCAGTTGGACTTTTTATCCAATGAAGTAGATGATATAACCCTTTCTCAGATATGTGAATCGATGGAAAATGAGCACAAAGCTGTAGAGGGCTTAAATGCAATGAGTCTGGACCAACAACTTGACACAGAGACGGAATTTCGAGAGTTTTGGGGAAATTTCCTTTTAGAAATGGACACTTTTGATGCAGACAATTTTAGTGCCGGAAGCGAACGTTTTGCGCCTTGTGTTTCCGAAGCTGAAATTAAGATGTTGACGGAGAGCCAGGAGTCGAAAAACACTGTCACGGTAGCTAACACACGCTGCGCCGTTAACACGTGGAACACATAAAAAACAAATCGGATGATCAATACACTGCAGTTGATCCCTGAAGTCAATGAAATGGACGCTGCCACTCTCGATTTTTGGCTCCAGAGGTTTATCATGGAAGTTCGGGATAAAAAAGGCGAGGAGTACACCCCAAAATCCATTTATTATCTCATTTTGGGGACAATACGGCATTTGCAAAATAATGAAATATATGACATGAACTTTTTGAACCACTCCGATGCCAGATTTGTCAAAAGCAGGAAAGTTTTAGATGCCAAAATGAAGAAACTTATTTCCGAGGGTATCGGTGTAGAAGTTAAACCCTGTTTTACCTGACCAGGAGAATAAGTTATGGGAAGAAGGCGTATATGGAAATCAGGATGCCGAAAGTCTGCAATATACTGTTATTTTTTTACTGTTGTAAAATTTTCGGATTGCGTGGTGTAGATGAGCAGAGGGATTTTCAGTGTGAGCAGTTCAAAATTGGGTCAGACGAAAAGGGGAGATTCGTGCAGTTCATTGGAAGGCAGTCCAAGACGTTCAAAGGAGGGATTAGTCAAATGGATTTATCAAACAAGAATATTAAGCATTATTGTGAAGATGGTAAGTAATGTTTTTTTTAATTTCTCTTCATCGTATTATGGAAAGTTGAACAATTATTCAGAAATAAAATGCAGTATTTTAAGTGTATTTATAACGCTCGCCCTCCGTCGAATTGGAAAGTTTTTGTTCGAAATATGCGTGTTAAATTATTTTTAAGAAATCTTGAAGTCTTGAAACTCGGCCTGTCGTTTCTAGAAAAAAAAACTTGATACCTTGCTCTTATTGGTGCACTTCCAGAGTTCATCCATGCAATATTTGTCTGCACTTTTAAAGAAAAAAAAATTGAGGTAATGATTTATTGTCTATAAATTACAGAGACGGAGATATTCGCCTCAGTGTCTGAAACGTGAATATTTGAGGTAATTTTCACTGTATGAATATATGCGACCCCGGTTGGTTACGACATTTTCATTGCTGAAACCCAATATTTATTACAATGAAAATGATTTGATCGGAGTCGCATTTAATGTATTTACTTTGTAAATGCAATCAATTTGCTCATCCCACAAAAAAATGCTTATGTGTTTTATAATCCGTTTTTGTCAATGTAATTGGATTTTTTTTTCTGTTTATGTAACAAAGTGCACTCGGTTAAAGTTCAACTTCATTTTCAGGTGAAAGTTGCTTGGCGGATTTCTTTGGTGACTACCTGTTGGCACTTGGCAACAATGCATGGGGCCTTTTTACCGGAGGCCATTGAATGGTAGGCCGTTGCGGTATGGTCAGCAGACGATAGGAATAAATAAACTGAAGTCCTTTATGAAGACAATCTGTGCAAAGGCCGGTTTAGTAGGAAACTTCACAAACCATAGCGGCAAACGGACATGTGCGACACAGTTGTATAATGCGGGGGTTGAAGAGCAAGAAATAACGGCGAAAAGAACCGGACATAGATCTGAAAAGTCCGCGCGGAAGTACAAGAGATCGTCTGATGAGATATCCGAAAATGTTAGTAATGTACTGAATCCACCAAGCAACAAAAAGATTATGAAAAGCGAAAATCGAAGTGTAGCTGTAGGAATGGAAATCGGAAGTCCAAGCGCGACTGAATGTGAAAGTGTTAAGGAAACCGAGAATCCAAACGCAGTCGAAGGGAAAAGTGCCCGTGTCACTTCTATGGAAACTGTTCCGTTCAGAGATATAACCGATAAAACAGTATTCCAGAACTGTCAGGTTGCATTTAGCTTCAACTGACATTTGAAGTAACTTGACCGAGATGATCACGTTTTGTTAAACTCTTTCGACTGTCTTACTTTGTTTTTTCTGTGAAAGAATTAATTCCACATTCAGAAGGATTTTTTTAAATGTACCGAAAGTTCTTTTTTTTTCTGTGATGGAATTTGCAGATAATTTAAAGAGATTCAAAATGTTTTATTGTTTTAGTTTTATTCATACAATATAGTATTGTTACAATATTGTGTTATTTACTTCAGTGGTTAAATTGGTGACGTCATTCTGTGTTGTAATTTCCTGTTCTGTAATGGCAGTAAATGGAAGTTATTGTACCCTATGACGTCATCAGTCTGGAAGTTGTAGCACGGGTTGACTCCTCCCCTAAACCTTCTCTCTGATTTACAGAACAGCTAAACTCTATTCAGTCCAATATCCAGTGGTATTTAAACAAAAGAATGTGAACTCTCGTTTAGAAAAGATAAAAAAGTCGATTACATTGTTTAGGTCTGTTGTTAGGTGCTTTAAAAGTTATTTAAAATGTAAAATATTCTACTTTTTCATGTGCATATGACAGACTTCTATATATACAAATGACAAAAAGTTTTTGATTGAATGTACTTTGCATATTAAAGAAGAAAAATGATATTTTTGATAATTTTCCTCTTATAGAGACTTGTGGATCGTACCGTTTCTTATAGCCTGACATTGACCAGAAAAAATATGCCTTTTCTTTAAATAATCATCTTTTCATGTGCCGATTTTCGGCAGGGTACATGTAGCGGTTCAGATACAATAAATTAAAAAAAAAGACGATATTTCGCTGTTTTACTTTCCATTTTTGTTTACAAAATCGATTACTACTCACTCATACACATGGTTTCTTTCAATGAAGACACGCCTCTTTTTCCTGATCGATACGTAGATTTGACCATTTAACCAATGAAATCTTGTGATGATGATTACCGGGTATAAAAAGTAAATGGCGCTGTTTCAGGACAACATAATTTTCTTAGCAACAACGAAAGACCTTTTGGATGACATCGTTTCTTACGCAGTTATCGTCACTAAAGTGGTCTATAAATGATGTTAAAAAATCTATCTGTACATAAAATTTTGTCAGGGTACAACACCCGATAGCAATTGATTTTGACCAGTCTGTCAATTGAATATTTTTTTCACGACAGTTAATTATTTAAGAAATTCTCGTATCAATCCTTCTTATGGACAAGTTTAATCATTTTTCCATACAGAGCAAAGGTCTGGTAATTGAATGACGTTTGAACTAAATATTGCATTCGTCTGTTTTTTTTAATCTTAACAATTTGTCGGTTGTTTACTTTCGTCGCCATGCTCTTATTTTGATCAGAAAATCTTATAATCACAGAAGAGCTTTTCTAGAAGGGAGATAATTTTATACCACTAGATTTCCCGCTGTAATGAAAATGCTTCAAACCATGACACAATGTCACGATATAGAATGACCCACAAGAGAGAATTAATTGTATGATTTTCTCTTTACTCATTATTGTGTAGAGTCTTCTGAACTCCGATAGTCGATTCTGGTGTAATAAAACATTCACGGTCGGTGAAAAACAAATTTGAAAATCCCGAACTGTCCAAGACAAACAGTAGCGACATGACATTGTCAAAGATTACAGGATGGACTGTCCTTCTTATTTCTACCCCAAACGCGTGAGAGTCGAAAGCTCTCATCCCGATTAAATTTGCAAAGTATAAATAACGCAAGGACCCTTTTGAGATTTTCTGGGATGTACTTAAATTACACGATTCTGTCCATTCTCTATTTGTTCTTACCGGGGCAACAACGACTAGCTTACAATGAAAGTTTTAACAAGGTTGATAGTACTAGTACTTATACATGTCCTTGGCTTTTTTCACTATTACGCAAAACGGATGAGATAACATTAAGTCGTATATTTATGAAACATTACAGGTTTATAGATTTACCGGATGTTGCATTCAATACTTCCGAACGGTAAGCTATTCCGGTTTAAAATGCTGCGACATCCGATCTGCGTGATGTACTGATATATGCAAGGATAAGGCGAACAAAGACTTTACACATATGCTATCACAGTAAGCATACAGAACTCAGACTAACTGTTCTTTGTTCAACATAATGCTTAATTCAAGATCGTTGCAAAAATTGGGGTTGAAACAATTAAGATTTCCCATTCTTGATCACATTTTCCATGTGAAGAAGGAAATCAAAATCGGTCCAGCACGTGTGTCTGTTGAACGAGTGGAAAAAAGTCTAAAAACCATTATAATGGAAGCTTTATGGCAAAGTAAACAAAGGAATGTGTTTTAAGTAGGAACCAATCAATACTGTATGTCCCCAAGGCGTCTGGATCGTGCCAGACAATACTAAATACGGTATTAAAGGCAGCGCGAGAATCAATTATTGTGCAAGCGGCTTCTGTCTCTCAGTTTATTGTAATGTCTTCAAAATCAGGGAATCATTAATTACTCGTAATCGATTTCAAATGAAATAAAAACTCGGGCGCGTGCTGATGAGATTGCATATATTTGTTATATATTGCCATGGCTTTATATTTCCCTTTTCTAAATGTCCTTTTTGTTGGTCTTCGTTTGCCAGCGTATACAGCAAAAGAGACCTTAGAAGACTCCGTTCTATTTACGATTTATGACACGGGCATCTTCGTTAGCAAAGGGTTACAACCCGATCTTCACTTTTCAACGGGTAGTGTAATAGTGTTTCTTTGATGTTTCGTTTCACCCTAATATTGCGGAATATAATGGTAGCTTAGTTCAGAATACATAAACAAATAATATTCCAATGAATGTGTGACCGGATAAAATCGTGCGATGGTAACACATTCCGCTAAAACCGGTGCTAAGGGCCGTCTTGGACTAACTTTATGGTATCAGCAGAGCTAGTTATCGAGAGCCTCATGGCTACTTCATGATGAAGAACAACAATAAAAGCCGTGTGGTGCATTGCTTGTTTTTACCACGTATCTGTAGAGACATTGTCTCATACAATTTACTCCATATCCTTTTATTGTAAAGCTGAATATTTCAAATTAAAGACTTTATTGCAAACAAAATAAACACATGGAGACCCCGCCACACCCTCAGTTAAACCGTGAAATATATTCGTTATTTTTCCTTATTCTTTGTATTTCTAATTTTCTTGTCACAAACAGAGGTTTCAGGTTACCCAATATGTAAAAACTCTTTGGGATATGATCTTTTAAACCTTAAAGGGATCAGGTGACAGTCGGTAAAGACCGTGTAAGACAAGATACAATTTCTTTAATGCATTTTTCATTTTTGACATTTAAATTTGGTTTTAATGGCAGTGGGGTGTTAAGAGACGATTTCAATGTCTTTGTTTACCTGTTTCAAAAATACAAATTATGACTAAAAGTTATATCAAAAATTTGATAAAATCTTTAAAATTTAATGGCCTGTTGCACTATCAGTAGAATCAATAGAAAATTTTTTTTTTAAATATTTTATCACCACAAATTTCTAAAATAAGCTTTTATTACATTTCCTTGAATAACATAATAAAAGAAACTTTAAAATTTTAAAAGTTCTAAATTTAAGTTTCAGACGAATACCGAAGCAACAATCTGAAAAGGGGGTTCCAAAGGTGAGACAACAGAAACAAAGAGACAAAGCAAAAAAGGAGCATAAATTTGATTTTCCTTGGGGGAGCTATAGCCAAATTTTTCAATATTGACTTCCGTTTTGGCTTTTCCGTGTTTTTGTTCCAAGAGTTTCCTGTTTTGATGTTTTTGCTTATTTGTATGATTCATTCATTGTATGTCATTGTTTATTTTATGGTTTTCCAAACATTTAGATTTTATCTGCACTGAAGAGATATAAGTTGTCGAATTGTGCATATGCAGAAACTAAATTCACAGTAACGTCGGTTTTCAGTTATTTGTTACCACTGGGTCGACTGTTAGTCCCCGAGGGTATTCACCAGCCCAGTAGTCAGTAAGTTCGGTGCTGACCTGAAAGCCGATTCTATTTGGAACATTGCAATATCTAATTTTTTGTAAATTTTGTTGAAAACTAAGGAGTATCCCCCTCATGCAAAGCTCTGTCCTTAGCTGATTTTGGCTTTACATTTAGATTGGTAATTTGTTCTCTGTCAGTTTTAAAACATCTTTGAGTTTATGGTCTTCTCAACGTTTATTATAGATTTCATCTGAACTGAAGAGACACAATTAAGTACAAATATGTGGGAAGATTTGGGGAAATATAATCATCAAATGCACGGAAAGCATTTGGTCCGGATAATTTGCTTAGGGAGCGACCATTTGATTTGGGGGGGGGACAAGGAAAGAATTCTAAAAAAAAATCCATTATCAGAAATTTGGTGAAAGAAATTATCAGGACAGGAGGACGCTGAATAAAAATAACCAGGATGACATGTGTGAAGCAAAACTTCTGGCTTTGACAAAAAACAAATGACAGGCTTGCTTCCAGTAAGAAAAAAAAAATGTCAGGCTCAAAGATTGCATGGAAAAAATATCAAGGATCAGATGTTCCTTCCTTGCCCCCCTAAAAATCAAATGGTTGCTCCCCTAAGCTTCAAAGGAATACAATGGAGATTCATCTGAGGAAGAAGTGACAATGGTAGTCATTGCCTGGATAGACTATATAAACACTAACGTGAACATAGTCAAAGGTTTGACAATTTGAACCAAAACCTGAAAAGGACTTCGCAGACTATAACATATGTCCAGCTTTTGTCTGAACTTGCTACAACTGCGATAAGTGTGAACACAGCCTTGATTTCAATGCCTGAACATGATACACAATATAGCACTAAACACCGGAAGTCCTAGTATGAACCAAATGTTATTTAATGGCTTTGCATGAAGAAAACTGCGATCTGTTGACCTGTGGTGATGGAAATGACTTATGAGATGGTGATGGAAATTACTTACGAGATGGTGATTGAAATGACTTACGAGATGGTGATGGAAATGACTTATGAGATGGTGATGGAAATGACTTACGAGATGGTGATGGAAATGACTTATGAGATGGTGATGGGAATGACTTATGAGATGGTGATGGAAATGACTTATGAGATGGTGATGGAAATGACTTATGAGATTTTCCCTGCAACCAGATGCTGAGCGCAGCGGTCTTGAAGTTAATTTCAGCATCGAGGAACAACTTCCGGTTTTGGTATTTCTAGAAACGGCTTTTTAAATGCTTTTCTGAACCTTTACTGCCATTGCGGAACACGGTTTCAACACTTTCTTCCAGACAAATTAAGTATCTGTGTCTGAAACTGACCCAAAGGCCGTTGACACAAAGGTTATTTAGAGCTTATTAAGTCCGTCGTAAGACTATATAAGGATAATCATCAGTAACCATTTACAGAATTGACAGGCATCTAATCATTTCTAGTGCTTCAAGAAATAGTAGTCGGAGAGAAACGTTGTAATTTCATTGTCTGAGACCCAGCTTGTCACATGTCTAAATGTTCCAGACATCGATATCAATTAATTGCAATCAGTTTCAGACAAAGGACAGTGTTGTCCGTGAATATTTATACAAACTTATAATCCAATTTTTAGCAAAATATTGACAACACGATAAAGATATAAAATGTATGATAAATGTCTATTTATTCTTTAATGACCAGCTTATATACTTATCTGGATAAATATTGTCCAAATTTATCAATAATGATAAGATCCGTTTACGGTCATTTGTGACAAGGATCTTTATCCGGGTCTTTCGCTTCACTTATCAAGGGGGTTAATTACTTAAGATGGTCAAGAGATATGTTCCATATTGTCGCGCCAAACCGTTACTGACCGATATAAAATATTGAAATATGTATTTCATTTCTTGACCAGGTTTGTAGCCATGCAGTCCGCGACCATTTTGTTTTTGTACAATGTAGTCCAATGTTTTCGATAGCATGGAATTTTTAAGCTCTTTTTATAATTTAAAAACTTATGAAGCTCATTTCTGATGTAATGATGGACTTTGACCATAGTTGTTAATCAGACGAACAAACAACACCGCGGACTTTGTTGCAATAATGAACGTAGGCATTGAGACGGGTGCACCCGTGAACCAGATCATACTTACCATTCCGGAGTACTTGATTGAGCGAATCGTGCTTATACGGCCTTCCCTAGGGCACTTAGTGACATTTTCGGTTTTGTTGGGTACGTGTTTATGGAATCCGTTAACTGGGTTCCTGTTGTGTTACGATGTCTACACTAACGAGCGTAGCATTGTGGAACGGCGGACCACTTTAAGGAATTAAACTCGGGATGCCGGGTCTGGACGTTTTTAAGTTCGGGATTTCGGGATTTCTATTATCTAAGCCTGTGATTTCAGGAAATAAAAGCACCGGGAATCGGGATTTCATCAATTTTAAGCCATTTTTCGGGAAGTCAGGATCTAGAAAACATAAAACCGGGATTCCGGGGTAAGACTTCCTCCGCACCACTAAAGAAAATTGGTGGCAGCTATGGTAGCACGATAAATTTCTTTCAAAGATTCGTTCGTGATTTTACGAATGGTAATTATTATGAGATAATATCTCATTATTATGAGATAATATCTCATTATTATGAGATAAATATCTCATAATTATGACATAATTATCTCATAATAATGAGATAACATCTTATAATTTTGAGATATTATGTCATAATTATGAGATATTTTTTCTTCATGTGGCATCAATTCGCTTCCTTAGTTTTGGCTTGTAGCCAATGGTAAAAGAAACATATCTAAGGACCAGACATGTAAAAAAAGGGAATAAAATGCGACGTACCAAAAGCTACTTTAAACACCTAAAGGGTTGACCTAATATCAAAGTGAATTTTGAAATAAGAAATGTTTCGTAACCTTGCTTTTTTTAATTTTGTTTTTTTGCACTTTTGCGTCAGAACACTTTGGAATCGGATTTTAAACAGCAGTTATTATGTCTAAGGATTTCAGAAATGTATTTTGAGTACTTTTTCGAGGCCATTTAAACATAAATATTTTGCATGTGATTTTTAATTTTACTGTTCTTGTTATGACAAAAGATTATAAAATGACTCTTTAAAATAAATATTCAATAATGCAAAATTATATACTTATTATTAATATTTGTGTAATAAGTACAGGGCAATCGAGTCCAGACTATATGACTGTGTTTTGATGGAATTCCAGGCCAAGGACGTCGAAATATTAAAGACATCGATTACCCCGAAAAACAAGGTATACATAACCCTTTCGGATACAAAAGAAATTACAATATTCTTCATTGAAGTTTTATTTCATGTTCAAAAGCCAATAAAATTCTAAAATTCCAATGAGTTTTATGATTAAATGAGAGTCTATGAGTTTTGTCCAGCTTTGCTATGAATGGCAACACGTTCTCGGAAAAGACAGTCGATGTTTCCTGAAAAAAATGAGGCAAGAAAATTACTCTGTCGGTGTCAGAGACCCTAAAAGTGTTAATTAAATAGATTGAAGTTTCGGTCTGAACTGTTATTCAAGATTCATACTTTTTTACTTAGACTTGGATGAAAATTTATTTCACTGCCTACGTCCTTTCAATAGTAGTTGCTACCGGACACTAACACAATGGAAAGGTTAACACGCCATTTCTTTTGAAATGTTTGTACGGCGTACGGACCATTGCGGTTGACCCGCTGCTTTGTTCCTTAGACTTCGGTCCTTGACTATTCTGTTCGGTGATTTTTTCATTATCGGTCCTCGGTCGATGGCCTTGGAACAATAGACAATTTGGTAGTTTCTGGGGAAATGTTCTAGTCTGTGGCCAGATGTATGCATCATTAAATAACTTTTTACTTCACATTATGATGCGATGGTTAAACAAAGACCCCGTAATGAAGACAAAATCACTTTGTTTTCACTGCAATTATTCGTCATGTTTCAAATATTCTAACGAGGATTTCTATCTGTGAAATTAGGTACTGGATATATAATAATGTTAAGACCCTTCCCACACCATTCCATGTTATAATGTCTGTTGCTGTAATTTGTGTTTTTATGTTGTGTAGAAATTTTGACGAAGTTTGTACAAACAATCAATTGGAATTACATTCCGAACTTTGATAGAACAAAAATAATCCCCAAACGCACGTATTTGTCTATACCAATAAGTAAACATACTATCACGAGATCGGGAGTAGAACAACAAAATGTCCTAAATTATTACATCCGGGAATAGCAAGGAAAAAACGTCTTCTCCAATATACATCTTTGTGAAGTTTCGGTACACATATTTGAAGAAGTATAGGGCTCTAGTACATTATTTAACATATGCATTTGTTAATTAAAATGTTTTTCGAATGATTCAAATACTTTCCGTCTTTGAGAGCGGCGCGAAGTGAGGATAATATCGGAAATTTTCGACGAACATCTTCTTTACTTCTGTATGTGTAGAGAATCGACCGAGGCTGTGACGAGTGTTGTATTTTTTCAGCTAAAATCAATGATAAAATGAAACAAATCATTAATATTCAACGTAATATCAACGTGCAAGCAAAAGTCTAACTCCCCCCCCCCCAATGAAATAAGACTGCTTTTATTTTGTCCGGCAACCCCTCTATCTACCGAACGTTGTAGGATACCTTGTACAGTGATGAATGCGAAGATAATCTCATTTCACGGAGAACAGAAAGGTGAGAATTTGGCTTGCACAATTAAAAACATTAACATATATATCTCATGTTTATTACATACTTCTGTTTTGCATATATGCAATATATATGGAAGTTAACAGCCCAAATAGACATACCCAGTCTGATATGGCCATATCAGCCTGCATCGTTCTGAAATAGCAATAAGAATCCAAGTGATATGGCCATATCAGCCTGGCCGATATGATGATAACTCCTATTAATATAAGAAAGATAACAGGAAACACTTACAATGGCCGTAAACCACAATCACATGGCACAATCCACCGGGGAACCGCACGAGAAAAACAATAAAATGACAAAAAACAAACATGGACAACGATAGGAACTCGGGATAGCCGGATTTGGTACCGGCACTAGCAAGAGCTAGCGGTAGGGTACCCAAACCTCCCCTTTCTCTATCCCGTTTCCCTATAGTATAATAAGACATACAAATAAAACCCAATACAGGTAGACTACTAACTCCAAGACCACAATCTTGAGAAGGAAAGAAAAAGACAAAACGTAATTTAGAAAGATGGGTCGAGGAGTGCTCGCCGCTAAACTGCCGGCTAGCTCGAGGAGCCTAGTCTGCTGGTAAAACACTGTCGCACTACGGAATAAAGATCAAACTCAAAACTCCCCGAAGGGTTTGGTAAAGAATTATCATAGATTTCAGTATCGGCAGTATCAGTGAGAGGCCAGTATACCTGTAATATCTTCAGGTCATTGGACCCCAAAGCCAATTTAACGGAATCCTGAAGAAAATCCTGTCAATATCCCCTATTACGTAAAGAATGTAAGTTACGTCCCAGTTTTTCTGGATTTTTTATCAGTTTTTGACATTTTTTAACAACATTTCCATAAAATCGAGGGTGAGAAATGCCCTTAGTAATAAGCTGTTTGCGAGTCGCACCATATTTAGAAATCAAATCTTCATATCTTCTATAAAACTTCTAAAAGGGGTTAATCATTTTTTGAAATCTGTAACCTTGTTGTAAAAGTTTGGATGTGATAGTAAGGTTACGCTCATTAAAGTCGTCAAGAGTAGAACAGACGGGTGCGAATCGTACTAGTTGTAATATATACACCCCGTATGATGGAGCTACAGGAACGTCGCCATCAAGAAAAGGGAAATTAGTAATTGTGAAATCAAAATCATCCCTTTTATCATAAATTTTAGTTTTAATTTTGCCAGAGTCAATGATGATAGTAAGATCAAGAAATGGGCAGTATTTAGAATCATCGTTTGCTTTATTAAGTTTCAGTTCTTGCGGGTATATGAGGTCGACATAGTCTAAAAACTGGGGATTGTCAATAGTAAGGATATCGTCGATGTACCTGCTGTTATCGTTGAAAATTGAAATAAGTTGATCACTGTTTTGTACGGTTCCATTCTGTAGTTTTTCATAAAGTCCCGTTCGTAACAGAACAGAAAAAGATCTGCAATGAGAGGTGCACAGTTTGTACCCATGGAAATTCCAATGACCTGTCGATAAACGGTGTTGCCAAAACGAACAAAAATATTGTCCAGCAAAAAATTCAGCGCCTTAATCATGTCATCACAAGTCCAGGAACTATGATTATTGTAAATGATATTAGAGAAGAATCCTTGCTTTTTTTTACAACAAATGAACTGTAGACCAGAAAATTTGAAAGACCATTTAATAAGTTGTCCCAATTTTGATTTAATCAATTTATGTGGAAGGGTTGTATAAAGTGTAGAAAAATCATAACTGTCAATAGACGAAACTGGTCTTTTTATTGATTGTATATATCTAAAACTTCAATGGAATTTTTTACACTCCAAAAGTAATTAACACCAGAGTTTTGATAGGTTTTTTCACAGTTTTGATAACTAACTCTTTAATACAGGTGAACGCACTGGTTAAATGGATGGATAAATTAGTGGTAGAACAGTTACTCGATGCCGAAATAAAACGATGTTTGTAGGGATTTTTGTGAAGCTTAGGAACCCAGTACATAGTAGGCAAGGTGTTATCTTTGGGTGGAACTTGGAGCATTTTTGTATCGTTGAATTGCTGTTTGGTTAATGATTTTTCTTCAAAATTAGTACGTTTGAAAGTGTTAAACTTTGATAATTCACTTTGTTGGACATCGATGTAGTATTTCTTTCAAATAATAGAAACGTTGTTAGAGGCTTTGTCAACTGGTACAAACACATATTTATTACTAAGATCTTTTAATTTTAACTTAATTCTATTTACAGACAGCTTAGGCGGTGACTCTTTATAATTATCTTTATAAAAATTTATTCTATTGGTGACTTTGGTAATAATTTTATCTCTGAACATATTGAGTGCGTGTTTGTCTGCACTTTCTCGTTTGTACCATTTTATTACCTAGTTGGAAGTTTATTATACACAGATAAAAACATGGTCTTTTCAATCAACCCTCGGCTTGCGCCTCGTCCTGACTTGGGAGTCTCGAGGTTATAACAGTGCATATATTAATGCTTATCTATGCAAGATCCTAAATTAACACAAATGAAGTTAAAATAATTTGACCTGCTTATTCCTGAATCGAAAATAATTTCGTCCACAAATTATTCATTATCGATATTATCTGTAAAAACCATTACTCCTAGGAACTTTGTTAATAATAGTGTGGCTATCTACTAGCACCCAAGTGAAAGCTTAATTTATTTGGTAACATAATTTGTTATAATGTTGACTGGTCACGTTACGTTGTTGATTAAGTTATGAATAAAGGAAAGAGTATAAAGAAAAGACCGATTTTCTTCTACGTGCCAGAGTTGTTCTAATATACGATTGTCGTTATATGGTTAAATCAAATTTATCAGAGTTGTATCCGACATTGTGTTGTCGTTTTTCGCGGCATTTGTTCATAATTGTAGGTGAATATTAGATTCCAGCAATTGATAGTCTGTTATAACTTGACTAAAAATGTAAAAAGAAAGATCTCGGTGCCACGCCGATCTGGAACTTCAAATGTTTTGAGATGTAAAAGTACTTAAATTTACGAATACCATTTTCAGCAGCTCTGTGATAAAAAAATCCATATTAAGCATCCGTGATTATTTTTTGTTCTTTCTCCATAGGGCCCAATTAGGGGCAACATTTTTAGAAAAAATAATGCCTAGTAACTTCGAATTGCCGGGCTGATGTCGGCTGTTCAAGAAATTTCGATGGTATTCTTCAAAGCAAAATCAACTTTCCCTAACTTTTCCTTTCAAGTCGGTGAAAATAAAGCGTGAAGTAAAGGCCATATCCCATCTCCTACAACTAAACACCCCAATGTCACTCTTTTTCCCCCATATAAAATCAATGATGCCAAAGAACAAAGAAACGGCACGCGCATTTTATGACACACATCAGCGGAAATTCGTCGTGATGTGAATTTCAATTAAGATAAATTGCAATACACAATTCATTTTTATTGTCACAAAAAGCCATCTGTCTATCTTTTATTTCATCCGACCTTAAAAATCCATTACACATCTTTATAGAATGACAACGACTGTCCGTAGGGCTGGCCTCGGGTCGCAATTTTAAGACGGATTCTCGTGTTCTTTCATAATTTCAAGTCCGCTATAAGTATCCGGACATAATAGGTTCGCAGATGTTCTTTTGTTTTTCGTATTGACCGCAATGAAGACGTTTTTGTTGTCGTGATTTTTATCTAATCGTTTTATCTAAATTGTTTAATAAATCTTTATTCACCCATGAAACATACCAGACAATGAAATATCGGTCTTTTGTCTACTTATGTGGTTAAATAAGAATATGATCAATTAGAATTTCTTAATGTTTTGTTCACATTTTGATTTTAAAGAACATGAGCATCTTTATTAAATGAACGTGGGCGTTATAGAATTAACCCCCTTTTTTTAATTTTCTTTTATTATCTGTCTGTCAGTAGCATTTGCGGATCCATTGGAGTATCGGAGATTGAACCTCAACTCCAGTTTTCTTGTAAAATATTTTAAATTTCGTGCAGAATTTAAACAAAGATCTACAAAAATCCAAATATCTCCTTTGCCTTAATGGACCCGTTTTTCTAAGACTGGATCTTCGAGTGAGTTAATTTTAATCGATGAAGGTTTGATTATATAAAAAAGAAAAAAAAAGATTTTACTGTTCTAACGACGCGTAATTGTTTGAAAGGGGATATTTATAGAATAAGAATAGAAGACCCCTCATAAAATATACCCATTTGATATCTCCTTTATAGCACAAAGCTCAAAAGAGGATCTGGACCAAAGCTCAAAATCGATATCTTTTGAAATTCAGCACTTAACAAGAGCCAGCCTTGACGACGTTGGTGAAGAGGATACCATGATATGTAATAAAACAACTTGTAACAATTGCCAAGAAAAAATACTATACAAAAATGCGTTACGAACGTAACGTAACCATCCTCACTGCCACACTTTCAAACGTACCCTCCAGTCATCTGCAGACTGAAAACCTCAAAGTGGCACGGGAAATAAAAACTAAAATTTTCAAATATCAACATCTAGGCTGCATCCGTTCCTACGTTCGACGGAAACTCGAAGATTCTCTCCCCTGGAGATTTTCACGCCACCGATACATATCTTAATTTATGTCATATTTGTGAGAAAAAAACAATGAGCACAGAATATCGTACTGAGGGTACTTGGTAGTCATGGGTTTCCATAGGTACGCTATCTTTGCTTAAACCCCACTTGCATTTTCAGAAGGGAAGGAATGCGTCCTGTATTCATTAGAGGAAATAGCAGCGGAAAGAATTAAACTCGATGCACACAGAAAGCTTGCCAGTTCGCCATGAAATGTGATGCTGAGGTTAAACTATTTAATCAAGATTGTATCAAGGGTGTATATATCAACACATACCCCACTAAATGCTGAACACGTGGATTATATATACCCTTTATCAGGGTATCACACAAAAGGGGTCAAATTGATACCGGTTGTTTTACACCTGTTTCCGTACGTAAATCATGTCAAATTATATTTATTTTCCGCCGAAATGCCTTGATTAAAACGATTAAATTGTAAAGAGATAATATCTATTCAACACTAGGTGGCGTGCAGGTGTTCATTTTCAAAGATTAATAAGTTTTCAAATTCTGCAGTTGCAAAAATAGAAATATTTTCTCTCTCTTAAAAAATAATGATTCTTTACAGAAAATTAACACCGAGAACGAAACTGTTCCAGAGATAGATGCAAAATTGCAGAAATATCTTCCCTCAAGACTGTTGTGCAATTCCTACTTAGTGGCGGTGTTTTGATCATGGTTGTGTATGCCGAGAGACTACCGAGTCATTTTATCCACTGCTTTGATTTAACAAATCGTCAACTTTATTGGTAGTTTACAGATTTATCGGGCATCCCCGAAAGATAAAAAAAAATGTGTTCCAGATAATGATTATAACTAAACTGCTCAGAGACGAGTCCGTTTAGCTCACCTGACAAAAAAAAATGCTCTATATATATGTCATTCCTATAATGATGATCAAAAATGATGTTTTTTTTTTCGTGTGTTCAAAGATTGCTTGAATTTGCTCAACTTTTTCGGTTGTGATCAAAATCTTATTTTCACCATAGGGAGCAATGTTTAACTAGATCTGCGCTGGAGGCAATCTTTTTTGTCAGGCCCTAGCGAAATGAGCAATCTGTGTATAGGACTTCCATATATCATTCCAATACAATTTACTTTCATATGTTTTAATGTTTTCGGGTCTGACGATGAATATGATAATTTTCCAATAGGGTCGTATGTTAAACCATGTTCCGCGCTAGCAGCCATGTTTTTCGTCTGGAACGAAATAAGCAATTTCTATAGATGACATCCAAAATATCATTCTTGTAAAGTTTGATTCAAGTTAAGAGGGGATGATCAAAATGTGAAAAGTTAACAGACGGACGACAGACGACGGACGCCAAGTGATGATAAAAGCTCACATGGCCTTTTGCTGGGTGAGCTAAAATCGCCTCTATATAGGCATTAACATAGTCTTCCGTCTCAGCATTTTCCGAGTTGGAAAAAGAACTTGTTCAATAATTTCCAACTTTTTACTCTCAACATGGCCATGATGACATAACTCTCATTTAGCTGGTTGATTGATGTTTTACGCCAACTTCAGCAATACTTCAGCTATATTGTGGCGAGAACTGTTAAGTATCTCATTTAGCCGTCTTCCAAACAATACTTTCAAATACTTTATTGTCATTAAACTCAAATAAGTTTGTGACAAAACTACAAAATAACTTCAACAATTCAATTAATATACATCAATAAATTCAAGTAAACATTTCAAGAGTCTCCTGTCCTCAGTTCTAATGACTTTTTTATGAAGAGACCTAAATTATTTACTTGAGATGGTGTAATAGAATACAACATGTACAAATAAATTGCAATATTGGCTTTTCACACTTAAACCGACAAATACTATTTCAATTTCAACTGTTGTTATTTTTCAGCGTGTCAATGTTATTTTTAAAATGACCATGCATTCTTATCGCCCTTTGTTAATATTTCACCCCAAGCAAACTTCACAAAACTAAAATATTGCAATTCTTATTTTCACAAAAGAGTGTTAAATTTGAAGTAAATGATTCCATTATTAAATTCAATGTGTACAATTTCATGTTTTTACAAGAAATAAACATTTCAATGTACGTAAATAAACAATAAGTGTCAACATTTAATACTATGTATTGAATATCAAAACTCAAACAAAATCCTTTAAAACTATTTAAGTGACTAATCGAATTTGTAAAACGGTTCCCGTCTAAAATGAAGTGTATTTTGACGATTAAATCTGATTATGTTTTTACATGTAAGTAGGTATGAAACGATAAACAAATCAAGTTAATTTATGAGTAATTAGGCAACGTGATTTAACTTCATTCAATTGGTACTAATCTTGGTTTTTGATAATCTCCTAATCTATATCCATATGACATTAGCTTTCTACGACACTTAATAGATATGATATTAAGAGAGGATTATAAACGTGTGCATATCAGTAACTTAATTGAAGGGTAGAAATAATTTTCTCTTCTAAACCAAGATATCCCATTCGCCGGTGGATCCATCTTTTAAATGGGTATAAGTCTATATCTTGCCATGTATTTTCTATTTTCGTCTACATTCTGCAAGAAATTCAAGACTTAAAACAGGGGGTTTCCAACCCACAGAACTTGCTCAGTTTGTCAATGCCCTTTTAATATAGTTGAACGTTTTCTCTTGGAATTTTTCCCGAGTCAATGACAGGGTTTAAGCACAGCATTAAGCATCTGTAGGATAAAAGAGTTAAAATCTTGCCTTTTTTAAATAACAAAATATCGAAGTTACTGTAGATTTAGTTTCTGCATAAGAATTTCGACGACTTATGTCTCATCAGTGCATTTTGGTAAACTATATACCGCAACATGTGTATAAGCTGAGGGAGAACATATTACCAATAAAGTCTAAACAGTTAATGGTGAATAAAAGGATATGGAGTAAATGCACACGAGACAAAGTCTCTACAAATACATGGTAAAAAACACGCAAAGGAACAACGCTTTTATTGTTGTTCTTCATCTTGAAGTCACCATGAGGCCTTCAACAATGAGCTTTGCTCATACCTCATAGTAAGTTCAAGACGGCCCCTAGCACCGGTTTAAGCGGAATTCTTTGCTAATTGTCGAGCAACGCCCGGCAAAACCAGCCAAGGACAGAGCTATGCGAGAGGGAGATACTCCTTAATTTTAAACAATATTTTGTTAAAATATTGATATGAAGTCATACGTTTTCGATCAACTAACCTTTGAGACGGCTTTTATTCCACAGAGCAAAATGTAGGCTTTTATATACTAAGTCTACTAAGTATTTACACTTTAAAATTCTGCAGTTTAGTTGTTTTGAAAACATAAATTGTCAAAATTATTCGTTTCACGATATAGCAATAATCGGGGGTGTCTCGATCTCCTCTGTAAAACAGACTAGTCTGTGAAGGGCATTTCTTCGTGATAGGCTAATACACTTTAGAAATTCTGTTTCTTTTATTTTTTTTCTTTCTTTCCGAACGTTACAAGCATTATAGTGTTTCCCATAGAAATTTTCAAAAGGCAGGGAAAATCTTGCCTTTAAGATGGGGCAGAGGGGAAAATTGATAAAAATGTGTTAATTTTGAATAGAAACATAATGTTAAATCCCAAAGGGCAGAAGGGGAATGCAAAAGAGGTCAGGGTTGAACACCCTTCTAAAACAAGCTAGGGGAATCACTACATTAAGCCCTTGATTTCAATTTTGTTATTTTTTCAATAGGCGTGTTCGACACATTATAGATATACCGAGGAGAGGTGGGGTGTTGAAATGAATACCAAGTACTTCATATCAATTTTCGTAGATTGTTTCTAAATGAGTAAGACGAGATTTTTTCCACTTCATGCCGTTCAATGCAACCAAATACGTACCTTATAGTTTGTCAAAAGGGAATTTCTAATACATAAGAAGCTAATCTTAAGGATTTCCTTTTCATTTACGCCCATGGATATGTTATTAAAATAACTTGACATAAATTTAAAATATCTTTTATAACTGAAATAAATAAAATCTGCATAACAATCATAGAATTATAACAAGTTTGAAAATGCAAAGTTGTTTTGCAATGGGACTATTAAGAAATTGCACAAAGGTCACGTTTTTGCACCATACTCTGCACCATAGTTTAGAATCCTTCTGAGTTACTAGTATATTTGACGAAAATGCACGTTCGAAAGTTTGAAGGAAAGCAATACCGAGATCTCTAACCGGATGATCTTATTGTAATCACAGTACAAGTACGGAATGACATGCTAATCCGTGTTCACTATATTTCCCATTGTTACAATGTCGAGACAAGATCCATCATTACGTTTTCTTCGTCACATTCTTTTATAATATTATTATACAAGTTGCTACAGTCATAGTTCCCATTGCTGTCCGTATCTAGCTTTTTTACCATAACGTCATCTGAACACAACATATTCCGTAAAGAACGCAAATCGGATATTCCGTCAAGGTTAAATGAAAAGTCTTCCTTCTTCCACACAAGAGAATCGTCCATATCATAATCGGAAGAGAGTTTATTATTCGTTGTTGCAAAGTCGTTTAAATAATTCGACTGTTTATGTGAAGGAGATCTTGAAAACAATGAAAGTTTCGTGTCGTCCGAATATGGAGATCTTAAAATGTCATCCTGACTGACTTCAGGTATTGAAGAGATCCAGTTTTGTTTCCAATTGAATTCGTTTTTAGCACTAACACATTCTACTGAGTCAACTTCCTCGTTCATTTCCGGAATCGAAGTCATAGATGCAGATGACGTTGACCTAGCACAAGAGTCCTCTTCCGTAGACATAGAAACGCGACGTAATTTTAAAGATTTTAGTGATTCGTCTGTCTCATCGGTTGTGACCGATGATTCTTCAACTGATCTTCGAGATTCTCTACTACTGAAGCTTCCACGTCGCGATCCCGGCAGTAAACTTGTAACTGTTCTTCTCTGAACTGGGAGAGACATTCTCATACTTCCGTTTCTGCGCATTGGAATGCTTCCTATTGTATTGCAATGGCCACTTTCCTCCGTTCGATTTAACAACATTGAAGCAACATTTGGTTCAATTTTGATATGATAGCTATGTCGTCGGACCAATTTTGTATTTTTCGCTTCTTCTTGTTCAAACATTGATCTGCGGTTCGGCAAAGATCGTGTCCTAATCAAATGAGTACATTGGCTAGGTTTACTCCAGCCGTACACATTTTCGGCTCTAATACGGAGACAGTACTCAGAATCTGGTTTTAAATCCTTTACATCATAAGAATTCCCTTGACAACAGTTTGTGATAACTTTCCATCTCTTAGTCGCCATGTTATAAAGTTCCACCCTGTAGGCTAAAATTGTGTCAATACTTTGTCCTGCAGGTGGAGACCAGACGACAGTCAGTGAATTGTGAGTTATGTCCCTTAGTGAGGGTGTTCCTTCCGGTGGTGGTGGTCTCCCTGAAATAAAAAATAATATTTAATTTTAATCCACTTTTCAAGTGATAAAAATAACATATTTTGCAAGATTTGGTTTACACAAATCAAAATCGGATCCCATTTTCGTAAGTGGTACCCAGGTGAGTGAACCCGCAATGTTCATTACCCGACCTATGGCAAAAAGGAAAAGAATGTCGGGTGGATTTCACCTCATACAGCATACGAGTTTGCAGCAAGATATGGTTACTTGTAGCCGAATGTTATTTAATTTTTATGTAACGGACGGATGGATTGATGGACAGCGGGCATGGGATAGAAAAGTATAAAATACGGCCTTCTAGATTTATGATGCAATCCTTTGGGAAAACAGGATCATAAAATGTGTTTAAAATGTGCCGTGTCATCATTATGTTAAATTTGATAGCTATAAATTAGTAAACTTATCCTTAGGGTTTTTACCACCAAAAGTAACATTTTTATTTCAAGTTGAAATGACCTGAAATACCAGAAAAATCTTTATCGGTTTGTGATAAATAATTTTGTTGCCTTTGTCCGTTTATAAAAATATGATAAATTATTTTATAACCTTTGATAAAAATGTTTACCTAAGGGGTGTTTTATAGTTTTATAGATATGGACACAATTTTGTGTGATTGCTGTTTAAAAAATCAAAAGAGAAAATAGAATTTGTAAATACTGTAATTTAAATGAAATTGAAAATGAAACTCATTATTTTTTCACATGTCCGAAATATGATAGTGAACGTGAAGAATTAATGAAAAATATAAATAAAATTTTCCCAGAATTTTACAAACTAAACAAAAATATTCAACTCAAAAACTTGATTTCGTCTTTTCAATGCATGCAGTATGTTGCTCCATTTATAAAAAAGTCATTAATACTGAGGAAAGTGGACTCCCAGACTGCATAAGTTCATTGTATTTGTGTAATGTATTTTGTATTTGTATTTTGTTTATGCCATCAGCCCTCAGGGCATAATTGTGCATTTGTGAATAAAGCTGTTTAACTTGTGGTAGTGAGCACGTGTTTTGTCTTTGGGGTCAATAAATTGTCCAGAAACCAACGACAACTGAAACAAACAAACCCTACATATTTTGTATTGAAATCTAACAAATGCACCTTTATGTCATTTAATTCTCAGTGGCGGGTCTCAACTTTCTGCTCAGGGGCCGACCAATATTTTTTTTTAAAAATGGGGGCCCGTACCCAATTTTCCGGAAAAAAACTAGGAATTTAAAATATTTTCCAACTTTTGGGGCCCAGGCACCCCTGCCCCCTCCCTTTGGATCCACCACTGATTCTCTCGAAACTCTTCCTTTCTTGGAGTACGTTCGGATTAAAAGTGTCTTATCTTCGCAAATAAGTTGAAATACTCTTTCGCGCAAAGCTCTGCTCTTAGCTGATTTTGGCCTCTAATACTTCGTGTTTTGGTTCCTCTTCTTTCACATGTAAATAATTTGATCTTAGACATCGGAACGGCCATCCCCAGAGTGAAATCCCAAGGTTACTTTTTTACAGTCTTTAACAATGAGGACTGGGGACATTTAGTTTGAGTAATGTTGTTTATATTTGTTGTAATTTTGTTCTCTGAATGCCTTTGTCGGTGTAAATTACGCATTAATAAAATTGAAAATTGAATCAATATTTTCTGCCGGACTTGCTACAATCCCCCGTGGCTCTTTGATATTTTTCATAGCAAAGGGACATTGTAGCAGAGACATACCTTATGTCTCTGATTGTCGCAAGTCTAAGACATTTCAAGAGTTATTGGATTCTGCACTGGTAAATTACAGAATTAAAGTGCCCAAGATTTTTCACTGCTGTTCATGAAAATGTTTCCAAAATAAACATTTCCTCGCTTTTTGAGGACTGGGGACATTTAGTTTGAGTAATGTTGTTTATATTTGTTGTAATTTTGTTCTCTGAATGCCTTTGTCGGTGTAAATTACGCATTAATAAAATTGAAAATTGAATCAATATTTTCTGCCGGACTTGCTACAATCCCCCGTGGCTCTCTGATATTTTTCATAGCAAACGGACATTGTAGCAGAGACATACCATGTTTAATATTCTTTATGTCTCTGATTGTCGCAAGTCTAAGACATTTCATTATGCACTGGTAAATTACAGAATTAAAGTGCCCAAGATTTTTCACTGTTGCTCATGAAAATGTTTCCAAAATAAACATTTCCTCGCTTTTTTTTACGAAAAAAAGACAAAATTTTCAAGACCTACCTTTAATATTCGAGACGCCATGATATCCAAGTCTATGTTTCGCAGATTCACAATATTTATCTTTGTGTTCCAAATAATTCCTTCTTGGGTCGTCCTCGGCGACCGAATTAGTAGTTCCCATATTTTTAACTATTTCGCTTGAAAAAAATGAAATCGACACTTCACACTGTCCGTTTCAACCCGTCACTTTCACTTCAATGGCAAGGTATTCATTTCACAAGAAAAATCCCATTCACAAAGTTAATTGAAGTAGTTCAAGTAAATTATTTTGTCGAGACGAAATGTCCAGGCTGGAAAATGTGAGAAAATTTAATAATCCAATCTCTGTAAAGTATATATAAATAATGAATGTAACTAAATCTTAATTTATAAATATGAAACTAATATATTTAAATCCACCTGAGTCACATTGTTTTCATCAAGGCACAGATTGATTGAATGTGTACACGTAAATAAAACCGCGTGTTTTTACAATCCTCTTATCTATGTCAAACTTCCCAGGATTGACCAATGAAAATTTATGACTCACAAACCGAAAATAAAAGTATGTAATACAATTTTACTTTAATAACAGGAAAACACTGCCGACTATTTTTCACTACATAACCCTTCCTGAACGTATTTCCGCCATATACATAGTGTTAACTTATCGGCGGAGAGAATAAAATAAATTCAACTGCGACAGCGTGCGTCCCTTTAACAATCGTTAGCTTGTAATCTTGTTCACGAAGTCATTCGCGGTTCGTTGACTAGCCATTGATAAACTTGACGCCTCAAGTACTTTCAAAATATGCTACTGGCCAAATCGGACCGGAAAAGTGGTGTTTACTCTACTTTTTTGTCATTGATTAATTTGATAAGTAAATTTTAATGTACATAAATCATTTGTAATTATAGGAAAAAATACAGGTTTTATAAAATTGACTTTTGTTGAACGGCAGATGGGACGAAATTTTAAAGAAATAGTTTTTGAATGAGATGTACATATTTCTTAAGGAGTTAGTAATCTCTTTATAAATAGATTCGGAAAATTTTATAAGTCAAATAAATCTTAACAATCGGTTTACGGAAAATGGAGTGTACTTAATTTGTGTGTGTGTAAAGGGGGGAGGGCTTGTGATGATGCCCGCCGTTGGTCAATTGCGCTTTAATAAAGAGTGTTTATACTCATCAAAAAGTATGGCCCTTGTATGGAATGGTGCAAAGGTTTTTCAACCCGACCCACGAATGACAAATCCAGCAAGATTCGGCATTTGAAAATTTCATTTAAATCCAAATAAACTGAAAAATTTCACAATTTTAAAACTTTAAAGATCTGTGTCTGACATTTAAAAAATATTGCAAAAACATTAATTTTTGTCGCTATGACATCAGTTAATATGACACCAAAACAACTGACTATTAATGATTTTAATAAATTTTGTGTCACTTCGAATTAATTTAAATGACAACATTATCTCTATTAATTAATTAATTTTCAGTCACTCATAGAACACTGGTGACAAAATTCACTTTCGTATTCTGAATGGCACTTGACATTTTTGTGTGAAAAAGAATATCAATTAATTAAGCGATTTTATGAAAATTAACAAGTTTTTTCATTAAGGCTGGGACTAATATATTAGTCTCAGATTAAGGCATCTACCATGGAAGGGTTTAAATTGTCATCTATGAAAAAATTTATTAAGTGCGCCACAATATGCAAAATTTATTTTTTATTATACATCATTTGTTGCACGATACAACATTTACCTTGATAATATTGTGAAAAGAAATCTTTGCCCTGTCCCTCCTCGGGTCGTATCATACTTTTCCTATAATTTTAGTCCCATTTCTTCAAATTAAGACACCTTTAAACTTGTAAGTTTGTCTCATGTTATCAAATTCACAAGGATGTACCTTCTTCCGAAAATCAGAGACAAAGGAAGTCTATGAAACAATCGTATGTTTTGTCTCTGCAAAACCCAGTAAAAAATCTAGTCAAAAGTATATACCCCCCCCCCCAAAAAAAACAACAAAACAAAACAAAACAAAAATAAACAAACAAATAAAAAAAAACAAAAAACAAAAAAAAAACAAGAACAAAAACAAAATATAGTACTCTCAACTGAGGATCCTAAAAATATAAGTTTTTTTCTCATTTTATCAAATTCACACAAATATTTTCATATACCCCCCACAGAAAAATGATACAAGTACATTAGCTATAGACTTGCTACAAGTCCCTCACTTATTTATTTTAATCATATATAAAAATCATTTATTTTATCCTATCCCTCTGATAGCAGCTAAATTTATTGACAACACTTGTATACTAACAACTGCTGACTGTTGGATAGTAATATACTTGACATTTTCATGATATATATATATATGGCAATTATTAAAGGAGCAAATTTTACAGAGGGACTTGTAGCAAGTCTACATTAGCTACTAATAGCACTTCCTCATAGTTTTTAAATATTGTTTGATCAAATCACACGTGTTGTAAGAAACAACACCCCCGTCATTTTGTCTAGAAAATATTATTTTCTATAATGGGACTATAATGACCCCAATCATAAGATGACGCAATCACACAATTTATCTGATTACCGATGATCTAATATTGAGCAACTCAATAGAAAGTACCTTGTTGACAACCGTGATTACACACTGACCGATTTCTAAAACGTGTTTGCCCCTCGGACGCCAAATCAGTGGACTTAGTACAAATGTAATCAGAAATTCTTTTCAATAATCCGTAGTAGAGCAATTCTTTTTAAGAACTAATTTTTATGCACAAGTGCATACATGTATAGACAGGGTGTTAAACAAATTTAAGAAAACTTAAATGATCCATTCGCGGATACCGGAGAGATAGAGGGGATGTTGGACCTTTATTTGCAGGAAACCTTTTCCATTTCGTACAGAATTTAGGCCAAATTGACACACAGATGACAAAATGTAGCCAGGAACCCCTTCTCTGAAACCTTATAGGATGAATCCCGATCCCCCTTTTTTGAAAGCTTTGTACCGCCGGTATAATAAATGTCAGCACAATAGTTTGAATACCCCACTAGTTTTGAATTTGGGATGCTTGATTTTTTTACACATGAATAAACCGAAATGAAACAGGGGAAGATCGTCCGCCCCCTTTAGGCCGGAAAATATTTAAAATTCCTTGCTTTTTTTAAATTAGATTCCGCCCCTATGGAAAAATTAGGGAATTAGCAGAAAGTCTGGATCCGCCACTGCGAAATATGAAACGAACCCAAACATTAAGGGCGAATCTGGATTATCTAAATACAATTACTAGGATATATTATCATAAATCTCCTTGAATGAGTACTAATTGACTAATTATGACAATAAGGAAATAAGATTAAACCTTTTAATCTTGTCACAGCAGGGATATGTCTGACCAGATTAGACCAGTTATGTAAATTGACAGCATGCTCCTGAAAGCAATTGGGCCATTTGTTATCCATTTGAGGACCAGGGGTTAATCCGGATCTGAATGAATGGATGGAACTGATTTAGTAAGTTTTTCCAAGATAAACACAATCAAGTTAGCCCGTACTACACATACAAGGAGTATTTGAGTTGATTCGTACTAGCGAAAATGATTTTATTGTGGGGGTATAATTTTTACTAGTATACATTACCTTAAACGATACAGACCGCCGTTTTTTGTGTAAAATTTATGAAATATCCAAACTGTTTCTGCAAAGGTGGATCGGGAGGGGGGAACTTCTCTGGAAAATTGTTTAAATTTTGTGCAAAATCTTTTTCAGTAAGGTAACTTGAAGAAAATGAAAATGCGTGAATACTGAAACTGTCATTCGATATGAAGGGTCTTAAAAAACCAAATCATCCAACATACCAGCCCATTTGAACATAATGCGCAGTTAGCTGTAAAATTTCTCAATTTAGACAAAAATGAAATTCATTATTCAAATTTACACGCCTCTCCTATTGCGATTAGTGTCTGGTCTAAAACATGCTGTGCTTTTGAAGTACAATCAAGAATAACAATCGGTTCTGGCTCAGGTATCATTTTACCGTGGTCAATTTCATACCACAAACCCGTTATTAACTGCACAACAGGAGTACACCCCTCCTTTTATCACATATGTTTTATTTTCTTTATCACAAGAACAACATGGGATGATTCGTAATCAATGAGCAATATATCTCTTAGGCCAAATAAAAAAATATATATATATACTGGGTGTTTCCGATTACATGCGAGACTTAGGTACCAATGTCCGTATTTATAAATTTATCTTCTTTATTGAAAACTATTTAACCCATTAGGGTTATAAATCACATAAGTCCTTTTTCATGTATGCTATTATAGTCATTTCAAATATTATGCAGGTAATTCGAAAAGGGAAGTTCAAATTAGAAGTGAAAGGAAATTTCGGCTATCGCAGCGAGGGCGCGAGAATTTTTTCCGATATATCAGGATATTCATTAAAAATACAAGATTGTGCTAAAAGGGGGTTTCAACACCTGCCACCCCCTTTGGATCCGCCAATGATATCTCATATCAATTCGAATTTAATTTAACACTTAATTTACAGAACCAATATTCTATATTTTCATTTTACCCTAAAACAAGAGGCCAAACACGCATCAAATCGGCACTGTAAACAGTTCCAGCAAAGAGGTATGGCCGCTTTCGGCCTGGCATTTTTCCACTCAGCGCACTTTTTTGGGAATGTAATAAAATAGAATGAAGAATATAACAGGAAACATCTGCAAGGGCCTTGATCTAAATAAAGAAAATCCTCGTGTCGCACTTCGGACCCAGTGATATCCACTTCGAAATAAAGAAATTTTTTATTTGGCCTGATGTACAAGACGAACGGCAGATGGTACTGCTAACGAGATTATGAAATAGATTATGATTAATATTTGGTTTACAAGTGAAGACATATTTTACACATCTCATTAACTAAACTGTCAGAACATGAAAGAAATTCACATTATCTGACAAGAAGATCATATTTCAACCGCTACTGTTAACACACGTTGTGACACTTTATTTCCCCTGCAGTGCATAGTTCAAGAAATAACATTTTTATAGAAAAAAAGAAAAAGTAGTATTTTCACCTTGGCGGAGATATTTCATATTTGGCATTTTGTGTCTGATACGGACTTTACCAAGATCCCGTTGCGTGTTGCCGATTAAGTGACCATTCTCTTACTATAGAAACTGGTCGCTATAAAAAAAAAATACCCAGACATTTAAGAATATGTATTACCTGTGGTGTTTTGGATGATGGAAAACCATTTCTTTTTATATTGTAAAATAGATAATAATATCAGACAAGAATTTCTCAGTAATTTTCATATACAAAATCATATTGATAATAATATCATTGAAAATATCCAAAATCTAGAACTGAGGACAGGGGGCACTTGATTACTTGCTCTATAATGTATATTGTTTGTCTTATTATTTGTTATATAAATTTGTTTATATGTTGCCATTGACCCTGTATTGGGTGTAAATTGTGCTTTTTGAAATAAAAAAAGTTAACAAGATTTCTTTTTTCCGACGGTTACTGATTACGAACTTCCTTGTTTTTCAATATATGTGCTGTAAAGTGAATAAAAATATTCTCATTTTCGACGAAGTTCGAACTCTGTTGCCGTTAACCGATTCAACGGTTTTCTTTTTCCAAATTCCGATGGTTACTGAATACAGTTTTCTTTCAGGGGGTTACTGAATACAAATTGTCTGTGCGATATCTAAATACAAATTCTCTTTTTCCTGTAGTTACTGCATACATTTTTTTCGGCGGAAACTGAACATATATATATATCTCATCAGTTTCTGTTTTGGTTTGTGTATTCTCACTGGTTATTTATTTCATTTCATTTCATAGAGTAGAGTAGAGTAAAGTAGAGTAGAGTAGAGTAGAGTAGAGTAGANTGATTTCGTCTTTTCAATGCATGCAGTATGTTGCCCCATTTATAAAAAGTCATCAATACTGAGGAAAGTGGACTCCCAGACTGCATAAGTTCATTGTATTTGTGTAATGTATTTTGTATTTGTATTTTGTTTATGCCATCAGCCCTCAGGGCATAATTGTGCATTTGTGAATAAAGCTTTATTAAAAAAGAATAAAAAAAATAACAGGAAACACCTACAATGGCCTAGTTACATTCATACAAATTAAATGTCATTGATCTAAATAAAGAAATCCTCGTGTCGCACTTTGGACCAAGTAATATCCCCTTCGAAATAAAGAAAATATTTTTTTTATTTGGCCTGATGTACAAGACGAACGGCAGATGGTACTGCTAACGAGATTATGATATAGATTATGATTAATATTTGGTTTACAAGTGAAGACATATTTTACACATCTCATCAACTAAACTGTCAGAACATGAAAGAAATTTACATTATCTGACAAGAAGGTCATATCTCAACTGCTACTGTTAACACACGTTGTGACACCTTATTTCCCTGCAGTGCATAGTTCAAGAAATAACATTTTCACCTTGGCGGAGACATTTTCAATTGGAAAGGGCAGATATGTTAAAATTCCAAGAGATTCAAGTCTATGTAAATTATGTAAGACTATTGAAGACGAATATCACTTCTTTTTGACTTGTAAATATAATACACTTTTAAGAAAGCACCTATTTGGTCATCATCAAAATTTTAATATTTTTATATCTTTTTCTACTTTACCAAATAATAAAAAAATAAATGTTTTAAACCCTTCAACACCCGATGATCTAAAGGCAGTAGCGTCTTTAATAAAACAGGCATTAGATCTGAGGAAGGGAGACCGATGATGTCTTTGTATCAATATTATTCTATGCTAAATTTATATTGAATTATGTGTGTTGAATGTTTCTTGTATTGCAGCAACCCTAATGGGTTTATGTTTTGCAATTAAATAAATATTTTATAATATTGGGCATTTTGTGTCTGATGCGGACTTTATCAAGACCCCACAAAGGCGAGCTTGATGCGTGTTGCCGTTCACAAGATTTTTTTTCCCGACGGTTACTGATTACGAACTTCCTTAACTTTCAATCTATGTGCTGTAAAGTTAATAAAAATATTCGCATTTTCGAAAAAGTTCAAACTCTGTCGCCGTTAACCGCTTCAAATTTTCCTTTTCCGAATTCCGATGGTTACTGAATACATTTTTTCTTTCCGTGGGTTACTGAAAACAAATTGTCTGTGTCTTGCGATATATAAATGCAAATTCTCTTTTTCCTGCAGTAAACGAATATACATTTTTTCCGGCGGAAACTGAACATATATATTTTTTCTTTTTTCGGATGTCCTCTTTTTCCACACCATGCTCATATTGAATACAAAATTTTCTTTTTTTCCGACAGGTAACTGAAATCAAATTTTTTAGACTCAGTGTTTTGGTTTGTATGTAAGTGCTTCCATCAATTGTAAACTGATCCAAAGGTAATTATCTTGTTAAATATATTCAAAGCTTCTAAATTACGCAGATGAATTAAATTCTTTTTCACATCAATGCTTAAAGATTATGAATGAAAGATACTGTTTCAAACGCCTAACTGATTTTAAGAGCTATCTCCCTTGACCACGGTATACTACCTTAAAATACTTTAAATTTGCAAAAGACCATTAGAGGTCCTTGAAAACTACCAATTAACCGAAAAGAACTCGCCAATTTTCTTTAGTAAACAAAACAAAACCATCACAAATGAAAAAAAAAAAAACATCGTCTTATCCAAACTTAAAAAATCACTCATATTGCTTTTGGTATGAAAATCTGGGTCTTTGAAAATGTAGGGAATATGCCCCGAAAGCATACATGTAAAATTCATGATTTCGGTGGAAGTACTTAGTGTTGGCTTGAAAAGTTTTGTTAAAATGGCTGGTCAAAATCGTGAAACACATCTGGCATACATAGCAATTAATCTATGGTAATGGGCATTTGTACGTTGATAATAAATACTTATTGTTACCAGCCAACGTTATAATTTTGCCACGTGTTTCCATTGGGAACGGAGGAGGGATGTGTAAGCGGAAGTAACAGAAAATATCATGGTAGATAACTCTTTTCACAGAAAAATGTTTTCTTTTAGGCAAACAATGAAATACCCGTATTGACTTGTTATAATACAAAAATGTAGATACAAACAAAAAATTTTACAATACGAAAAAAAGTGGTTTTCTTTCTGTTTTTTGTTTTTTTTGTTTTTGTTTTTTTTTGTTTTTGTTTTTTGTTTTGTTTTTATTTTTATTTTTTTTTTTTGTTTAAAAGGGATTAACGCAGATCCCGTTTTCCTTCGAAATTATATCATATGACATGTGGAATTACAGAGATGCTGATTTGGCCGGTTATGTTTGATTCATTAATTTCAGACAAACGTTGTAAAATATTTTATCAAAATATTTCACATTTACACGATGTCCTACAATATTATGCAGAAAATATGAATTGACTTTATAAGTAATTTCAGACAAACGTTGTAAAATATTTTATCAAAATATTTCACATTTACACGATGTCCTACAATATTATGCAGAAAATATGAATTGACTTTATAAGTAAAGTCGAAACTTTCCAAGGTCAGCTTGAACACAAGCATACAGTTCAATGCTATTAGTTAACCTGGTCAATACGGGACTTTCTAGATTTGCATTGTATTTTATATGAAGTAAACAGGAGGAAGAACTGGTACCAAACTGCATTCCTGTCGGGTTCACGCATTCGCTCATTATTTGGAATTTCGGGCTCCGTACGGGCACTTATAATATGAATAGAATCGTATCGGTTACCCCGAATGATCAGTATTGAATTACTCTGGTCGGTGAGCACAAGATTTTCATTTGATGAGATATACGATTTCTGTTTGGCTGTACGGAAACGACACTCCAAGTACGAATCTTTCGAGACACAGATGCCGATTCTACTTTTAAATCAAAAGTGCTCGCTATGTGGTGGGTAACCCGTAATGAGGGCAAGCTGTGAGCTCGATCGGAATGCAGTCTGGTAGGGTAAATCACTGTAACAGTCCCCAAACACGAAAGGACCGTCTTGTGAAAAATTGTTTGTATTTACGATAGCGTGTAATTTTCCGGCTTTCTACTTTGCTTGTTAAATTTGTTATATATGGGTGTATAACATATTAAATAACACTCAAATTTTATTTTTGGTATGTTGGTAGCAGATGTTTTGGTCTTAAGTTACGCTTTTATAAGTAATTACTAGTAATTAGATCACCAGTTTCTTTCTCGGTCAATATTTCTGTCAAACTCGCTGGTGAGGTGTACATCTGCAGAATTATTGTCGATCGGGTTCAGAATTAAGGTATGCTACTATATCCCACTATAGGGAAACGGGACAGATAAAGGGGAGGTCTGTGTACCCATAAATCGGTTTTACCCTACCGCTGGCTTTTGCTAGTGCCGGTACCAAGTCCGACTGTCCCGAGTTCCTATCGTTGTTTACGTTTGTCTTTTGTCTCATTTGTGTTTTTCCTGTGTAGTTCCCTAGCAGATTGTGGCATGTAATTATAATTTTCAGCCATTGTAGGTCTTTCCTGTTGTCCCTTTTATTTCGTGCATTTTTTGTTATTTATATGCAACAAAGAGAGATGACATGTTGTTTTAGTAAGCACGTGCATTATTGCGATAAACTGGAAGCCAGCTGCTTTAATGCAACGAGTGTAAGCCTTGTCTTCCAATGTTAACATAAACAATAAGTCTAAAAGGGCCAATGCAATGCACACTATTCTTTTTTGCCCCTCGTTCCTATTGAATATTTAAAGATTTCCAACTGTAAAGTGGACTCCGGCTTCAACATAATATCAGGCCTATTAATATCCATTCGTGTCGGACACTTATCACCTTCAGGATTTTTTTTTTCACTGAAACATGACAATTTGGAGATTCTTTCTGAAACAACTAACAACCCAATTGTACTTTGATGGTACATTCCAATAACGGTACCCTGGAGGACCACACCTCATCCAATATGGCTGCCAGCATTAAAATGTTTTATATTTGGTTCCATGAAACAAATATTCAGATATGTAGTATATACGAGAGCATCTTATCATCAGTTAATGTGGCAAATACTTTCTCTCACCTAATCAGATAAATAATGCAGGGTGGGTATGCGAAAAATGGCAGCAATTTGATGTTAATGTATGTAAACAATTTGTCAGCACGGAACAGAATGTCCGTATTATAATGTAATAAATGCCATACATATAATTCCAAGTAATTATACTTACAAACGGAGTACTTAACTTTTGCCGCGTGTTTCAATTCGCAGGACGTAGCATAACTCTTTAACGGATGTGCGCAAGCAATTCTGGAAAAAATACCTTTTAAAAAAACATAATCAAAACTTACAAAAACTTACAAAACATTGCATGGAACCACCCTTTTTGGAACTTCATTGGATACACAGATGCTTGAGGACAGGACCCTGCATTGGACCCTTATGCCCCCTTTTTTAATATTTTCTCCTTTTTCATGATTTGTGCTATTTTGTACTAATATAACATATATCTATCGTCAATTTCCTATTACTATCAATGTGCCTTTCGACTTATAGTATTTTACGAAAAATGAGTTCCAGATATAAAATAACTGATGTCGAAAAAATAATTTTCAATTTTGGAATCAATTGGTACGAATTGAACTTTAAGCCGGACGCCGGACACTACAAAAAGATTTTCAAAGCCCACCGCACAAATATGCCCACAAGTACAACAAATGACTAAATACCGAAGTCATTGTGAAATTTGATTCTGCATATGCGCATTTCGACAACTTATGTCTCCTCAGTGCAGATAAAATCTAAACGTTTGGAAGACCATAAACTCAAAGATGTTTAAAAACTGATAGAGAACAAATTACCAAATATGATCTAAATAGAAAGCCAAAATCAGCTAAGGACAGAGCTTTGCATGAGGGAGATACTCCTTAGTTTCAACAAAATTTACAAAAATTAGATATTGTAAGGTTCCAAATAGAATCGGCTTTCGGGTCAGCACC
>MJUU01060605.1:94600-112647 GCA_002080025.1 Modiolus philippinarum
TTATAGTTATATTTTCATTATAAGGGCTCTCTGGCTAGTACATGCTGACTACAGATGAGCCGATGATACCTTTCGGGGTGTCCAAACGAAATTTGTTTTCAATTGGCCAGTTCGACAAAACTTGTGCCTCTTCAGTTCAGATGAAATCAAACACTTGGGAAACCCAAAATCTTGACATTGTTATAGTGTTATCTAATAAAGATAGGTAAAGTTTACAAGTGATAAGAAATGGATATCTAAGGTCAAGGTGAAGTTTTATTGATGTTTACGTTACTGACCAGGCACCTGCTCAAATAAAGTGACGTCAGTAGCATTATTGACGTATGTCCACTCTACACGGGACAATATAACTTGTAAATACACCTCACATCATAAAGTTATGATGTAAGTAGCAATATCTGAAGACCTATAAAGTTTATTGTCTGTTTGCGGTAGTGGACAATAAAACTAAACTCCTACACGTGACGTTAACTGATTGAGCTTGGTGTCGTCTCCTTTTGCTATACAGATTATCAGACAGTTCGCTGTTTTTTTGATACGTACTTGGTCACAGCTAGTTTCAAGTGGATCCGTTAGGGCGAGCTTGATTCGTTACGTCGTGATAAAAACCGTGAAATTTTAGCAGTAACACTATAGTAACATTGGCTGAACTAATGCTTTTACTGCAGATTCGCCCTATTGGCAAAAATGACAAAAAGTGCCAGAAATTGCATATAAAAATTGTTAAATTTAAACGTAAAACTTGAAACGTTAATTTAAAATGTTTTATGATGTAATTTGAATAACATATGAATAATTTACACTCTAATGGTAGGAAATTCGAAACTTACATTGCTTGGTTTTTGTAGTATTTTGTTAATTTCATAACTTGCCGTATCATGTAGCTGTGTGAATATGGCTGCATTATAATATTAACTTTTCTGTACCAATATTCTGGAGTATAAATTAAAAATGTTAAAATTACATGGACACAAATTAAACAATACAAAACATTGAACAAAAGAAACAAAAATGAACGCCACATAGATAAAGCAATGACAGTTTGAACACCTACAACCGGCGTTACCATCAAACCTATAACCGGCGTTACCATCAAACCTCATCAAACCTACAACCGGCGTTACCATCAAATGCTCTGAAACAACCCTGTTTGTAATAAAAACGTACTTTGCAATAATGAATTTAATTTTGGCACCCATCGCACTGCTAATTGTAAGTTATTCAGAAGTCAACTTGGATCAGTCAAAACTCAAAAGTGATTTTCATTCCAACTTTGTATCATTTCTTATCAATCGTAACAACTCGGCCATTTCCGCTAATATTTTTAGAGTAGCGGAATTGGCCGAGTTGTTACGATTGATTTCTTATTCGGTATATTTTTTTTGCTGTATCTGACGTAAGCGGTTCGGTGTTATTGCTTTTTGGATAAGAACGTATAGATCGATATAGCACCTTATATACCCAGTAGAATACTAATGTGTTTTACTTTGTCTATTGTTACTGTAAGAAAACCATCAATACGTGTCAAAAACATTTGTCCAAAATGAAATACATCAAGTTTAGCACCGATGGAGACCTTATTCGCCATGGTGATGCTTGAATAAGTTGTTGAGGAGCTACTTTTATAAAAAGTGTTTTTTTTTATTATTAGGAATGTGTCCGGTCATCGTTGAATTTGCGATTAAAGACATAAACGCTGCTTGCATGCGATGCAGTTTCATAGTTTTGTTATTGAAAAGTATTTAATCGACACCCCTGACAGGCGACAAAATCCACTGATTTGGAATAGCAAGTAGACCAAGAAAGTCCTATCACTCTAATACAGTTACCAATTATACGATGTTAAGTATATGGTAGAGTAAAATTTCGCACAAACTCCAATGTCGGAGTTTTGAAAAATTCAGAATGACATTTACTCAGATGGCATGAATAAATAGAAACGTTTTTGGATGGTTAGGTTTAAATGAAGCTTTGATGTGTATAGTTTCGATAAAGTTTCCAAATAACAAAACACTAGAAAAAATTTTGACAAAGTAAGCCATGGTAGGAGTACAATCGACAAACGAGCACTCAAGCAAAGAAGGAGCAAAGAGAATATTCCAAAACCATAAAAACGGTAATTCAGGTAATTCAAGTTTAACATTAATTGAAACAACTTTACAAAAATTAATATGAAAACCACGAAACTAAAGCACTACAAATGAAAACAAAGCTGGCGATGTAATCAAGTGCTCCGGAAGGGTTAACATGATCTGCTCTACTTGTTGCCATTAACAGTAAAAACAACACAAAATTTAAGCACTATACATGAGTACAATTTTATATCAATTGGAATGAAAACTTCCTGCTTCCTCTATAGCAGATGCTAAGTTTTTTAAACTAAAGTTGGATTTTCTTACATTGTGCATATGCATCCTATCATGTTTGTTAATTGTGCACGTATTAGATGGTATGCACATTAATTGGCTATGGTTCATTGTTTAGATGCACAATTATAATGATATTTGACACTAAAACATCTGCTTGTATAGCACAAAAATGCAGAATATGATATTATATAATTTTGCATTTCACACAATCGTGTTTCCTGACAAACAACAAAGAATTGAGAAAAGATAAAAGACCACGCAACCCTTTACTACCGAAAGTACTTCATCCCTGTGCCTTCGTGTTGAATTTCGGGTGAACAAAGGTTATATAAGGGTTACGTTACAGCTCATCACCTGCTGGCAGTGTCATAGTCAAGAAAGAAATGTGTATTTCGTCGCTTAAGGGGAACATCAATTTCCGAAATGAAACTGATCAGGTCATTTACATTACAGCCTTAATGGGTACATCGACGAAAATTTTTTTTTCTGGAATAAACATGTAATAATTGTGAAACAAAATTACTTAATTCTGCAAATGATACATTTCTACAACTTATGTCTTCAGTGAGTACAGATAAAATTTATAAACATTTGGAAACCATATTTTTTTTTACAATTAACAAAATACTTTAACAAATTATGTCTCTTCAGTGAAGATAAAATCTAAACACTTGGAAGACCACAAAACAAAAGATGTATAAAAGCTGACGGAGAACAAAATTAAAAAAAAATTCAAAAAATTCAAATTCAAATTCTTTATTGGCCTAATCACAGGGCCCTTTCGGGCATAACAAAATCATGTATACTTTCACACGCAGACACATTCGTCCACCCATACATACACACACACTCACCTTTCTCACTAATTACAAACAATTACATTGGATCTTTAAATTGGAAGCCAACATCAGTTTGCAAGAGGGAGATACTCCTTATAGTTTTGAACAAAGTGTCCAAAGTGTGGTTTTTGCATCGGTTTTATCTATTTATTTAACTATTTATTTATTTAATTGCAGAACATAAACCCATTAGGGTTGCAGCAATACATACATACATACAACAAACACAATTCAATACAAATTAAGCATATTGATACAAAGACATCATTCAGTATCGTAGTAAATGTGTCAGCATCCATTAGGTTGAATTTGAAACATTGACGTCACATCTGCAATCAGATACTGACAGTGAAGCTATCCTAAACAAATAAAGTCGGACAAAAAAAAAGAAAAACCAGAAAAGATTTGCTTTTCTTACAAGTAAAGACGCTTAATTAATCATTATTTCTTTTGTAAATACGCAGAACATTTTGGAACTTTCTAAGGGCAAGATCATTGACTGACAATGTCCATTCCTCTACATAATTATACTCCGTAGACCAGAATTGTGATGCCTCTAGTTGGCATCGATTTCTGTTAAATGCTCTATTAACAGTGGTCATTTACCTTCGCGCTGATGAATACAATGCTTCGCTATAATTATTGTGTGTAAGTGGTGTAAGTGCAAAAAGTTTCTTTTCTCTCCCCTAACATTTTAGTCCAAACTTCTGACAACACATCGTGTCTTTTGCACCCTGCTGCCGTTTTGGTTCCAAGGTGGTAAGCACCGAAGGAGACTGGATTTAAAATAGATGTGGTTTCATATTGTATATTTGTATGCTATTTGTTTGTTTGCCATGAATCTTGTCAGTATATCAATAAGAGAAAAAAAACCTTAATACAAAAGGCTGTAAACCAGTAATGTGACATACTGAGACTAAAGAGGTCGTCACTATAAATTCGCTGACGAAAACGTGAGAAGGCGATTCGTCAATGATGAAAAAAAAATGTTTTGCACTTTTCACATCTAAAGGTCAAGTCTAAGTTTCGTCATGTGACAGCGAGATTTCACGATCAAATAGTAAGAGACCGACCATTTAACTTGAAAGGGGGGGGGGGGCTATGGTTTTTTTCTAAAAAAATATTTTGGATCTGATTTTATGTGAAAAAAATATTTTGGCTGCCAAAATGATGAAAAAAAAATTTCTGAAGGAGGCCTTCTGCCCAAAAAAATAATGTTAATTTTGAAAAATAATATTTTGTTGATACGCGTGCAAAAAATAAATAATTTGTTTCAGTCCAGAAAAAAAAACCATAGCCCCCCCCCCTTCAGGTTAAATGGTCGGTCCCTAAAGGTTTCCCGCCAAAAATATGGAGACTGGGCCGTCTTTTCCTCGAATGATTTTTTGGTTAAAGTTTGAGTGACCGCAATGGATTATTATTTACCAGCTACATTGACAATATGCATTTCATTTTCAATTCCCTCTGACTGAGCCGACTCCCGTTTCAATCTGGATGAAGTTATTAATAACTTACGATCATTTAAAACTGATGTTCGCAACCAAGTCCAGTAACAGTTGATACGGGCTAAATAGTTCTCCAACCTGTTCAAACCAGCAAGTCTTGACCTCTAACCTGACTAAAAAATTTTGAATTCGTTTGATTTGTACTACCCCAACTGAGCTATACGAAACTCAGCTAACAGGGGAGATAATGCCACTCAAAGAACTGTGTTGTTCTTTCTTTCCTTTAGGATGCACCAATTTCTGTCAAAAACACGACATGAAAAAATGGTCATTTACACTATAGCGATGATGGGACACCTTATGTCTTTACTTTTGGACTTAGTATCATATATACTGGACAAGATCATGTCTGTCAATAGTATTTTTTACATTGTTTGGGTCCCTTCCCTTCCTCCATAGATTCCCGGTCGTACAAGCAAGAAAAAGAAAACGGGCAGTACATCACGTACATAGAAATTCTTATTGCTGAATAACCGTGATTTATGACCATACTTATTGTTACATAATTTGAATAGATAATATGTAAATCATATGTAGATTAAATATTGCTTCATTTGGTGAGGATACGCAGTCATGTTTTTGACCATTTATTTATAGCTAAAAATCGAAATGATGTTGCTCATACACGTTGTCGGTCGTTTTGAACATTTTCTATTTTCGTCTCCTGTTTAACCCTCCTTATCCCAATGGTCAATTTGATCTGAAACATCGCTTGGTGTCTGTCTGTCTGTCTAAATGACTTTCGCGCAATAATTCATTTTGAAACAGTATCAGGGAGGCCAAATTCTCTCAATCATGCATTAGAGTACTATCTCAAATGATTCAAAGGACTGAACAATATTTTAGAATGTCCAATGCGCATTTTTAACAAACTCGAATAATTCAAGCCCTTTCCCTGCTAGGATGTAGCGATCGAAGCGAGATGAATTTTTAACCAATTTTATTTAGAACTGAGGACAGGAGACTCTTAATGTTTCATTTATTACTATTGGACTGCAGTCATCCGACGGAGGAGTTATTGCCTATGTTTTATTATTATTATAGAACATACTAGTGTCTAGAACACGTTTCATTTTGAAAAAAAAGAAGAAAAAAAACAAAAAAAAAAAACAAGTCATTTACACCTCATCATTATTGCGTCAATGGAATTGTTGGATTGGTTTTCATACTGAATGTGGGTGACATTAAAAAATCATCTTTTAATAACAGTGTCCTCGTGTCAGTTTATATGAGGAATAGAAATTTATCCGTGTGTTGCTCTGTCTTCTGCTCCAGGGAACAATCTGTATTTCTGTCAAAAAATACGACCGGCCAATTGCCTGTGTCCTGGCCTTCAGAGTGCAGCATGGATGATTACAAAGTATTTATTCACCACACATCATGCTAATTCATCATAATGAAGCACATTTATTATTATATTTGCTGTCGCTCTTTAACATTTCGTTGTCGCTCATGGGGCTAACTTTGTTTGCGGAAACAACCCATGTACGTAAATCTTCTTCATATATACATTGCCAATATTTATTTACGAGTCTCATATTGCTTAATCAGTTGCATGATTTGGTAATTGTCACCTAAGCGTCATACTAGCAGAATTGTTCTAAAGGACTTCCTAAACTGTAAGCAGTTACAAAACAAGAAAAAACACTGAACTGAGTTAAGGAAAACTTATTACACTGAGAGTCGACTATACAATTGAGAGTTGACTATGGCGCCCAAGAAATCTTGTAGTTCCCGGTAACCTGTAAAACAACAGAGTAACCATAATAGCCCGTGTTTACCAAAAGAAATGTAGGTATAAACTACAAAAGGTAAACATACTTATTTCTGTTTGTGACATGTGGTACATTGAGGTATGTTAGCTGCCTGACAGTTTAACCTACGATTCCCGCGGGCGTCGGACATGAAAGGAGGTCACTCTCTCCAACCTCTCATCCTTTCTTCTACGTCCCATCTCACCCTCTCCTATCTCCTACATTAATCCCACTCTCAACCCTCCTCCTATTTTCTCACTTCCAACATCTCTTTTGACGTCTTCTCATGCCTCCTTCTTATCCAAGCTCACTTTTTACTTGTCCATCCCAGCTAGATCTCAATATCAGTTGCAGACTTTGGTGTGTATGATATAAAGACAATGTAAGTAAACCAAGCGATAATGGTTAATATCATCACGAAAGCGCTCTTTTATGACATTAACATTCAACCGACCAGCTATCAAACAGATCGTTTAAACCCATAAATATCTCACTGACTGTATAAAGGGTGTTGTATGCAGGGCAGGACAAGCTCACACTTCCGGAACACCTGGTGTCACTCTTTTTTGAAAGTTCACACTGTTAGTGCTTTAGTTTTTATTGTATTTGTAGTGTTTGTGTTTTGTGGTTGTGTAGCGTCTTTGGTCTACCGTCTTCTGGTGTTCTCTCTGGACTGTTCTATGTTTGTGTAGCATCTTTGGCCTCCCGTCTTCTGGTGCTCTTGCGTTTGCCTTTTCTCTGTACTGTTTTGTGGTTGTGTAGCGTCTTTGGTCTTCCGTCTTCTGGTGTTCTTGCTTTTTCCTTTTCTCTGGACTGTTTTGTGGCTGTGTAGCGTCTTTGGTCCTCCGTCTTCTGGTGTTTTTGCTTTTTCCTTTTCTCTGGACTGTTTTGTGGTTGTGTAACGTCTTTGGTCCTCCGTCTTCTGGTGTTCTTGCTTTTGCCTTTTCTCTGGACTGTTTTGTGGTTGTGTAGCGTCTTTGGTCCTCCGTCCTCTGGTGTTCTTGCTTTTGCCTTTTCTCTGGACTGTTTTTGGTTGTGTAGCGTCATTGGTCCTCCGTCTTCTGGTGTTCTCGCTATTGCCTTTTCTCTGGAATGTTTTGTGGTTGTGTAGCCTCTTTGGTCCTCCATCTTCTGGTGTTATTGCTTTTGCCTTTTCTCTGGACTGTTTTGTGGTTGTGTAGCGTCTTTGGTCCTCCGTCTTCTGGTGTTCTTGCTTTTGCCTTTTCTCTCGACTGTTTTGTGGTTGTGTAGCGTCTTTGGTCCTCCGACTTCTGGTGTTCTTGCTTTTTCCTTTTCTCTGGACTGTTTTGTGGTTGTGTAGCGTCTTTGGTCCTCCGTCTTTTGGTGTTATTGCTTTTGCTCTGTCTCTCTGTACTTTGATTTATGTAGTCTTGTGCTTTGTTCCTTCGGTATTCTATTGCCGTTGTTAAGGATAAGCAGAGGTGACATTCACATAGTTTCATCTTTAATTAACAGGCAATACACTTTATTACATACCCTGCAGTATAGAAATGTGTATTTATAATTGCATGTGTCCTCTGCTTCAATGAAGCATTAATCACTGTCACAAACACTCGGTTTGTAATGAAAATTAATAATCATTAACATTCATGCTTGGCGAGCAAATTATTATAATTACAATGTACAAATATACAAACCTACCAGATATATGTTGCATACCTATATAGTGTACAGGGTGGTAAATTATTTGACCAATATCTACCGTATAGTCATCTGCATTTTTATGTACTCTGTAGTTATTTATTATTTGATTTATGGGTACATTCGATTTTTGCACTTTCCCGGGAACAACGTCGTTGTCAATTAATTTTTCACTCGTTTTGCCTTTTAAGCTGATTAAAATGGGTTCAGACCTCACTTTTTGGGGGCTCCGTCTCACCTATTCACACGTTTTCTCATCTTCGCTAACCAAAGGTTATAATTCGCTACTCTCCTCTTCACCCTTGGCTGATCAAGCTGGTTTCCTGAAGTCTCAAATCCACGTTTTTGATTGGTTGCAGTTAAATTTAGCTGCACAAAATCAGAGTTATCCAAGTTTTTGATTGGTTGCAGTTAAATTTAGCTGCATCTAATCAGAGTTATCCACGTTTTTGATTGGTTGCAGTTAAATTTAGCTGCATCTGATAAGAGTTATCGAAATCATATTTTTGGACATATATGGTAACAATAAAACTTAAAACATGGTGTGTATTGATTTTTTAAAAATTACAAGAATTTTGTAATGTTTCTTTACTTTTGAAGGTTCGTTTTCCTTAATTTAAATATTTTGTTGAACTTTGACATAATCAGATGTCATTAATAACCTCTATTTTTTTTTTACAATAAATCAGACTGAAAGTCTTACTGCAAAGGCAGATAATTTGAAACTTGTGTCTCAAAAAAAATGTGGCTCGATCTGACAGCAAATCGTAACCCTTGGCTCGCGAAGATGACGCCACCAGAAAAAGGAGCAAGTAAAGTTCAGATTTTAAGAAGATTATGTTTCCTTTTATTTGAAGCGGATCCTCATGAAATTTAAAAACATGAACTAGCATAATGTTTCTTAATGCAAAAAAGTTGGGTTTAATGTCAATCGGATATTGTAACAATTTTGGGAAAAAATGGAAAAATTGTACATCAGGATTGAGCACCAAAATATAAATGATGGTTCAATTTCTCAATACAAATTTAGAATTTCCATTTCTCTAATTTCTATTCAGTCTTCACATTCCATGATCGAAGTGGAACATTTGTTCTCCTCCAGTCACGTGAAATTTCCCGTCAATCCTATTCGGAGTACAACCCTCGATGTTTTTCACCTCGACAGTTATTATAGAAATTCCACAACATAAACGCGTTTATTATGACATATCTCACATCTCGTTAAATAAATTTCAAATCCTTAAAAAGTTCGACAAGCCTCGCTTGAATATCTTCCTTTTGTGAATGTTTGTCTCGCAAGTTCGGCAAATTGCCGATTTGGTATCTAAACAAATAAGCACAATTAGTAGTGTACCATTCGCAATTTATATATACATGTAGGTATAAATCCAAATCTTCGAAATGACTTTGTTTTGACTTCAGCAAGACCTACATATGTCGGTTTTCTGTTGCTTTGGGGTAATAACCACATAGTTCTGTTAATATAGTCCAAAAACATAAATGTAACCAATGATTTCAATTACGCAATATAGTCGGTTTTTAACAACTGTTACAACTTTTATGCTAAAGATACAAGACTACCTGAAAACATTGAATAACTTTCACCATGAATTGATCCCGCAGCACGTGGATGTCTTATGTAAACAATATCACCCTTCCGGAGATTCAGAATTACTCGAAGTGAGCCAGATGTACCGTGAGCATGAGCACAGTGTCCTCTAACTATGAACTCATCGTTTTTCATCAAATTAAGCTCTAGCCAGTTTTCTCCACTACTAATGAAATTGACACTGAACTCGTAGTTTCCCGATCTACTTGCTGTAAAATATCCGGAATGAGGGTTATAGTTCTTCCCGATATTTGTTATAACATTATCAAACTTCAAAATCGTATTAGTTGTCAATGCAGTTGTGTGAGTAAGAGTGGCAAAAAATGCTGGAATTTCATCAATCTGTGTGTCTGAAAAAAGGAAACATATATAACGCTTTTTAATTAGACTGAATAGTGCTTCCTACTGGTTCACTATTCTTTGTTCTGTTGCGCTTGACGGATTTGAGACAGATGATTATAACTCAATCAAACGGCTTGTCCAAACGTGGTGGAGTATGATAGTAGTATATAGGGACGAACAACTTATCATTTGTCGTGGTGGATGTGGTGGATGTGGAGGAAGTGACGTCACCGGAAGTGACATAGAACGGAAGTCACGTGACTAGAAGTCACGTGACCAGAACACGAAGTAGGTATGTATCTACTGTAAGTAGCCATGTTGATAGGAAATGACGTATTGGAACAACAAGTGACCCTGCAAGGGTGTTGTTTCACCTTAGTCCATGACGCATGCGTGACCGGAAATGGGCGTAGCCCCATATGTAAACCGGAAGTGGAGGTTTATCTACTGTAAGTAGCCATATTGACCGGAAATGACGTGTTGGAACAACATGTGATCCCGCAGGGGTCACGGTTGACCTTCTTACATAACGCATGCGCGACCGAAAGTGGGCGTAGCCCCATGTGTGAACCGGAAGTTGTCTTATTGGAAGCCCTTTTCGGCAATTTTTACCGGAAATCGGGTATTTTCACTAGTCGGAACGACTCGGGCGTTGTCTTTCGGATGTTGTCGGAAGTTGGCGTTATGATTGTATTTCTGAGAGTGTCTTCTATCACGTCTGCGTTCATCAAAGGACATTACTCTTGCTAGTTATTTTCCCGCCATTTTTTTTTTAAAGTTTGTTGATTGTTTACCAGTATTAAATACGACTCACGAGTACGTGTTTTGCTGTGCTCGCGTGCTCATTTCACTATATTGCTGCTGCTGCTGCTGCGCTAGGTCGATTTGGCTTTTGCTGCTGCTGCTGCTGCTGCTGCTGCTGCTTCTGCTGCTGTTTCAAACTTAGAAAAGAAAAAAAAATCAAAATGTGAATTTCGTGTGAATCCAGCCATTATCTACTGAATCCATGAAATGTCACTCTGCGTTTCACCAGATTTGTGACTGACTATATCTGCATAGTTATAAGCTGTCTCGCCCTTTCTTCCCTATCCCAACTGTCATTGGTCTATCCTTTACGTAGATTAATTGTCTTCGATCGATAGTGGTCCACAATCCAATACCGTAGCAAACTATTTCTTATCTATAGCATACTTCTAAGCCTCTCTAGAATTATAGTCCTCTTCTTCTAACAATCGCTGAACTCCAATTTGATTGTTCAGTATTCTGTACACCTTCAATCCATTTTGTCCCAAAACACACCCGTTTTAACGTTGCAATAATTTTATCGAAATGATATTCCTTATTGAATGTCTTATTATACTTTTAACCCCAACTATGTTTAGTTCTATCTTAAATATTCTCACGAGTATACTTTTAGTTGTGCTCTCGTGCTCATTTCAGTATTCGGTGGTGGTGGTGGGATATGGCTGGGTGGTTGCGGTGGTGGTGACAGTGGTTTCGCGGTAGTTGGGCTTTTCTAATGAATGACAATTGTGTTGGTGAGCTTCTACGGTTATTGATTTTCTTGCTTAATGGAACTACTCACGTCTGCTCACCTGACTCACTAGCTATTCACACGACTCACGAGTTGCTCACGAGTATCGTTTTGACAGTGCTCGCGTGCTCATTTCACTATATTGCTGCTGCTGCTGCTGCTGCTCTAGGGTAATAGTGCCCCTGCTGCTGCTGCTGCTGCTGCTAGCTTAGAAAGAAAAAAAATGCAATACACTGATACTCTTTACCACAATCTAACCCTAATCATAATTTAACCGTAACCCTATCTATAATGTAACCCTAATCCTATCTATAATCTAACCTAACCATAATCTAACCCTAACCCTAATAACAATCTACCCCTATCTATAATCTGACCTTAACCATATATCAACCCTTACCCTTATTACAATATAACCGTAACCCTAACCCTATCTATAATCTAACCCTAACCCTATCTATAATCTAACCCTATCTGTAATCTAACCCTAACCCTTTCTCTAATCTAACCCTTACCCTTATTACAATATACGTCTAACCCTTACCCTAGCCCTATCTTTAAACTTACCCTAACCCTATCTATAATCTAACCCTATCTGTAATCTAACCCTAACCCTTTCTCTAATCTAACCCTTACCCTTATTACAATATTATTCTAACCTTAACCCTAGCCCTATCTTTAAACTTACCCTAACCTTATGTTAGATAAATTCATTATTTGTTATGAGCGGTACTATGTATTTCTCTTATGCTATAGACAGACCACTGCTTATTACTACTACTGTTAGATTTTAGATAAGGTTAGGATAAGTTTAAAGATAGGGCTAGGGTTAAGGTTAGAATTAATATATAAGTCAATAACTGAAGAAGCTCACCAACACAATTGTCATCCATTAGAAAAGCCCAACTACCGCGAAACCACTGTCACCCCCACCGCCACCACCCAGCCATAGCCCACCACCACCACCGAATACTGAAATGAGCACGAGAGCACAACTAAAAGTATACTCGTGAGCATATTCAAGATAGAACTAAACATAGTTGGGGTTAAAAATATAATAAGACATTCAATAAGGAATATCATTTCGATAAAATTATTGCAACGTTAAAACGGGTGTGTTTTGGGACAAAATGGATTGAAGGTGTACAGAATACTGAACAATCAAATTGGAGTTCAGCGATTGTTAGAAGAAGAGGACTATAATTCTAGAGAGGCTTAGAAGTATGCTATAGATAAGAAATAGTTTGCTACGGTATTGGATTGTGGACCACTATCGATCGAAGACAATTAATCTACGTAAAGGATAGACCAAAGACAGTTGGGATAGGGAAGAAGGGGCGAGACAGCTTATAACTATGTAGATATAGCCAATCAAAAGTCTGGTGAAACGCAGAGTGACATTTCATGGATTCATCAGATAATGGCTGGATTCACACAAAATTCACATTTTGATTTTTTTTTCTTTTCTAAGTTTGAAACAGCAGCAGCAGCAGCAGCAGCAGCAGCAGCAGCAAAAGCCAAATCGACCTAGCGCAGCAGCAGCAGCAGCAATATAGTGAAATGAGCACGCGAGCACAGCAAAACACGTACTCGTGAGTCGTATTTAATACTGGTAAACATAAATATAAACTAGCACAAAAATCAATAAATCACGAGTTATCTCGCCTAAGCCTCGGGCGAAATCAACAAACTTTAAAAAAAAATGGCGGGAAAATAACTAGCAAGAGTTATGTCCCTTGATGAACGCGGATGTGATAGAAGACACCCTCAGAAATACAATCATAACGCCAACTTCCGACAACATCCGAAAGACAACGCCCGAGTCGTTCCGACTAGTGAAAATACCTGATTTCCGATAAAAATTGCCGAAAAGGGCTTCCAATAAGACAACTTCCGGTTCACACATGCGTTATGTAATAAGGTCAACCGTGACCCCTGCGGGATCACATGTTGTTCCAACACGTCATTTCCGGTCAATATGGCTACTTACAGTAGATACACCTCCACTTCCGGTTTACATATGGGGCTACGAACACTTCCGGTCACGCATGCGTCATGGACTAAGGTGAAACCACACCCTTGCAGGGTCACGTGTTGTTCCAACACGTCATTTCCTATCAACATGGCTACTTACAGTAGATACATACCTACTTCCGGTTGCGCATGCGCAACTAAACACTTCGTGTTCTGGTCACGTGACTTCTAGTCACGTGACTACCGGTGACCTCACTTCCACCACATCCACCATATCCACCACGATAAGTTGTTCGTCCCTATATACTTCTTATGATGCTGGCATCAACGACTCTCCATCAGGAAGGTTCTCAAAGATAGGGCTCCACGTTCAAAAAATCATTGCATATCCACTAAGAATGATTGGACATTAATCCAGAATCCTCCAAATTTGAAAAAGCCGCATGACGGGTTGGTTGTGGATATATGGTCTTGTAATAAATAAATCAAGAAGCATTTAACTTAAAACAAAAAATATATTCTACTCGCAAGATAGGAATAAAAAGGCTCTGAATAGCCTTTACCGCTCATCCGAACCATAGGTGTGAACAGTCATATAAACCTTTATGTTGGCTAAATTCATCCAACTAGCCAGAGATTACAGAGCCTGGATGCTGACAAACTATCAAAATTGCATGCATATGCAAGGTTACTTGAACCAACAAGCTATGAACTCGGATGTATACATTATTGTAAGTCATTCATGCGTAAAATGTGGGTTTAAGATATTCATATCCATGAGATTTTGTTGTAAGTCGGCACAATTGAAGAACCAATCCCACTAACCCGAAATCCGTAATAAAAAGTATGGGTCACCATGCTTGCTTTTTCTAGAACTGTGATCAAAGGTTGCTCATTTTTAGCCATTTTTCACCTAAATTTACATGGAATGCACGGGAAAAATATGGAAAGGCAATTAAATTTGATGTATTTTTGTGAACAGATAGTTTATGATGTAATTTATTGATTACAATTAAAAAATGTATATGTCACCATGCTTTTAACGGAGATATTTTACAAAGTTGCCGGATTAAACATTATTGACGGGAAAAGGGGGTTAATTCGCGGCAAAGTAAACGAAATATGACGTTTCACATCCGTCATTCAATTATGACGTCACAAAGGAAAAGCCGTAAAATTACTGTTCCGGCTAGAAAATCAAACGTACTCCGTGTCCGACTTTTTAGTTTTCTAATGCGCGATTGAATTGCGCAGCGCAACAGTGTCTATCTACCTTAAGTGACCTGTTTTTGTCTGAATGCTGAGATACCATCACAGATGCATGAACATGCAAGATGATCCTACCATGTACAGTACCTGAGATCTGATTTGAATGTAAGTCACTAAAGCAGAAAATGTAGGTCAAAGTGACCCAATTTTGCCTGGATGCTGACCAACCATCAGAGATGCATGCATGTGCAAGGTTAGATGATCTTACCATGTACCGTGACTGAGATATCAACTCGGACCTAAACTTGAATGTAAGTCACTCAAGCGGACAATGTTGGTCAAAGTGACCTGATTTTGTCTGGATGCTGACCTACCATCAGAGATGCATGCATGTGCAAGGTTAGATGATCCTACCATGTACAGTGACCGAGATCTGAACTCGGACGTAAACTTGAATGTAAGTCACTCAAACGGAAAATGTAGGTCAAAGTGACCTAATTTTGCCTGGATGCTGACCTACCATCAGATATGCGTGCACATACACAGTTAGATGATCATACTATATATATATATATATATATAGCTATACTGAGATATAAACTTGGATGTTAATTTAAATGCAAGCCACTCAAGCGGAAAATATAGATCAGAGAGACCTAATTCTCTTTGAGGAAGATGCACCTGCATGCAAAGTTTGATGACCCTACCCTGCATAGTTGCCAAGATATATACCCGAATGCGGACGCGGACGCCGGGTGTACTCCAATAGTCCCCCTCAACTTCGTTGAGGCGAACTAAAAATGTTGAATTTAAAGATGTATATACTTTTTATTATTAAAAGTTATACATGATATGTATACAAAGTATAGTGGCATAAAGACAAGCCCATAAATCTTACAGAGTATAGCGGAATGATATATTCTCTCTGGTTTCAATGTTGTTTGACTGGAATCTGAACTTCCCATTAGCATTCATGCAAAAGTTTGTTTCATAGGCGGATCCAGGGGAGGGTTCCTGAGGTTGGACCCCCCCCCCCCTTTTCTGGATTTTTTTTAAATTTCGTTCGGCATATAGGTAAAAATTGACAAAATGGCCAAAAAAATCACAGGAACCCCCTTTTTCTGGACCCCATCAGAGCCCCCCTTTTTTCCAAGGCTGGATCCTCCGATGTATTTGATTTCAAATGTAAAAAGTTAAAGGATAGACTGACGACTGATTTCTCGTCAGGTGAGCTAAGAAAGTGCTTTTGTTTGGTTTATGCCCAACATTTATCAAAACAATATAACTCAATATACCTTCCTTCTTCATGGCATTGTGTATTGTTTCTTTCATTGTTGTAATTATATCATCTTTGATGTTTGCCAACATTCGCTGGTTGTCATATGTGTAAAACGAAAGTAGAAGTGCGAGAATAGCACCAACTAATGCCGAGACATAGCACACCATGTTGCTACGGGTTATGGGGAGTTAACCCAGAATCAAATTTACCATGGTTGAATTGTTCAATTTTGAAATGTTACTAAATAATAAATCTGCAACGCTAATGACCGACATTTAAATATAATCTTTTTCCCTATAGGTATGAATTTTGGTTTGTGATCAAACTGTAGGTCTTCGAGTCGATCTGGTAGCGTCTAGTGCAATACCACAATCCTTACTTGAGACCATGTTCCTAAATTGAGGAATCACCGTTGATACATTGTATCTGACCTGATGGACCTGACTTCATGGGCGACTTTCTTCATAAACACAATCACGCAAAAAGTTAGGAGATATGGGAATGTATCCAGAAGAAAAATGACAGGAAGTATAATCTTCGAGCTACCGGTAGCACGCCACGGATGGCTATAACATGAATAAGAACTAGATTGTTTTCGCCCATGTCCATTGTTATTACAAGAGTACCCAAATTTACATACATTAAGATAGCATTCTTTTATATGGTGCATACTTATTTTTTAATCAAAAACTGTTTTGAATGAGAAAAGTATTCAGATCTCCAACAATTCAAATTAAGACAAGCCATATGCAAATTAAGAATCAGTGCACATCCTTTGAGCAGATACAAAAACATTGAGCGTTCAGAAAGAGTTCAAAGGGTAAAGTTGAAGATGAGCAACACTTTTTAACAGAATGTAATTTATATAATAACGAAAGAAGAATTTTTTTCCTTTTTAGAGAAACTCTGTGTTAACTTTAGTGCAATGAATGATCGTGCAAAATTTATTTGGATTTTTTCAAATGAGAATTCTAATGTTCTGGACGTTCTTGGAACTTATATCCAAGAGTGTCTTGAAATTAGACGCCAACATGGTTGACTGTGATATATAGTGTGTATATTTATATTTCTACTGGTATTATCCCTGCTTGGCTCTGGCCTGACCGTTGAAAATATTATTATAGTTTATTACAATCGTTATACATATATATATGTTCTCGTGTTCTTTGTCTAATTTTGTATGTATGTATATGTGTACCTGAAATGAATCTTAATCGTTGTATGAAATATTCGCAAATCCGGGGAGATGAACAAGTTTCCACGTTGACTGAATTTATAGACAGTTTATTTATTCATTTAACTAACAGTCTGCATTCCCTTTCACTTTGTTTAAGAGAATCCATGGTACTTGTTTTGCTTTAAAATAAGAATTAGAGTGAGTACCGATGAAAACCCCAACATCTTATTTGTGCTTCGTTTTTATGGTATGTTATGGACCGATCTATGCTGAGCACTCCATCAAAATGTGGGCTATTTCAATTTTTTTGAAAATGACACTCAGAAATTTTTCGTTTTTATTCGGTCTTCCAATTGTTTTGATATTATCTGCACTGATGAGACTTGTTGTCGAAATGGCCATATGCAGAAGATAAATTAACTGCAATTTTGGGTACTTCTGTTTAAAAAAAAATGAAATTAATCATTTATGCTTGAGTAATCTGCCTGTAATGTATTTTTCTATCAAACCAAAGCCAAAGTCTAAGTCTTTTAATATTAAATATTAATTTTTTGTTGATTCCAGTGGGTTTCGAACCCCATCTGTCAAGGTACTGGGGGTTGAGAGTCTGCTACGCTAACCACTACAACACCAAATCCATGTTCAAATTTCGGTTAATTAATATACTTAACTCTCATATTACGTGTCAAAATAAATTTGCAGCTCACTCTATTTTAAATCCCTTTGGTCTCCCACAGAGATGGCGTGGGCAGTGTAATCTGTTTGTAATATCTGTGCATTCGAAGAACAGCCAA
>MJUU01060605.1:120066-135736 GCA_002080025.1 Modiolus philippinarum
TGCTATCAGATCTTTTCAACAAAAATATATCTGAAGAAGCTTAAATTTTAACACTTTCCTTGAAAATGAAAAAAAAACAAATTTTTGTTTTGCCCATCAACACTAAAGCAAGTAGAAAAATAGGGTCCTTTATAAAACAGTCATTAGAACTGAGGACAGGGTACCCTTAACTCTGTTAATTTTTTTACTTGCTTGTTTAGTTTTATTGGTTAATGTCACAAACTTCTATGCTGAGTTATTTGTTTTGATTTTGATTTGATTTGATATATTCAACCACGCTGGCCTCCATTTTAATGCTGGCCTCCATTTTAATGATTGATTGGTGTTTTATGCCAACTTCAGCAATATTTCAGCTATATCGTGGCGAGAAGTATATTAACTAATTAGAATAAGAATATCAATATAAAACCATATAGCTTTATACAAGTAAAACAAATGTGTAAAATGTTAAAATCATAATGGAAGAAATTTTGGTTTTACAAACAATATTAGAAATTAGAAACTAGTTTAATATTGATCTTTTTAAATCTTTCTAAATAAATTGATTGCTTTTAAAAATTGAACAATTTTGTCGCCAGCGACATTTGTAAATAGGTCTTTAAGACAATCAGCAGAATAAAAATCGCGTCTGATATCGGCAACATCTACACTTTCAATTAAAACATGTTGAATTGTATAAGGACAATTGCATGTAATACATTCAGGTTGATCATCACTGTTTAATATAAAACTATGTGTTTACCGTAGGGACAAACTTGTTTACCGACGTCTGACTGTATTCCATGCAGTTTATTATTTATTTGCAGATCCCATTTGGCCTGCCGTAACTTTAAAATGTATTTAAGGATTAAAGGCTTCATGTCAGTGTACGGTACTGGACAATTCGCCTTCCTAGTCAGCAACTGTGTTTCCATAGATCCCCACAGCCTCCATTTTAAATCTTTTAGTCCAGACAAAATTCTAAGGGCCTCAAGTTCATACACAATTGCGTTGCCTGTATACAAATTTGAATCCCAGTGACAAAAATAAGGAATTATAATAAGTTCCCATCGTACCGGGCTCCCAGTGGTGACTTTCTGATACTAAATAGGTATACAGCAAAAAATCTTTGAAGAGGCAGTAGAGAAAAAATAAACTAAATTTTTAAAATAAAAAAAAGTAAAATATGAAATAAAGAGTGCTCCTTCAAGGAAAGTGTTTTTTTCTTCAAAAAACTTCGTCAGATTCCTAAAGTACAACTACCATTGCAATGAAAATCATCACAAAACCTGAAACTCATAATGAGTCTCTCAGAAAGGGGACGGTCTGAATGGTTTGAAAATACATTTCAATACTTTCTTGCATATCAATATTGAATAACACCACGTGTTATTTTTAGTAATGTCAACAGATGTTGAAGTTTAAAATGACATTTTAATGTGTGTATTTTGTAAAATATGGCTTGTCACAATATTGATTTCACGTAAAATATATCGCATAATTACATGGATTAAATATAACACCCAGATTTATGTTTTAGTTACCATATTGAAAATGTTTGGTTATGTACAGATACCCATAGGGGAGGGATTAAATATACGAGAAAGCTCTGCTTTCGAGTGTATTTAGCCCTCCCCTATGTTTGTCTGTTATCACTTCGCATCTGTTGTTTCAATCACTGGACGAGTCTGTCTGTCTGCTGTCATTGCAACGATTAATTTTAGGACATCATTTTTGACAAAGTGTGAGGTTTTCTGTGCATAACCTATTAACAGAATTAAGTGCATATGATTGGTCAACCACTAAATATCAGATGGGCCAATCAAATACATTTAATTCTGTCTATAGGTTATGTACAGATAACTTCACCCTTTATCAAAGAGATTTCAACACAACTATGGTACATGTTAAACGAGCTATCAGCTTTGGTTACGGATCCATTTCCCCCTTTTTAGCTCAACTGGCTATGGCCAGGGTGAGCTTTTGCTATCACTAGGCGTGCGTAGTTCGACGCCCCTCCGACGTAAACTTTTCATTCAAAGATCTTCTCTGACACCACTTCGCCAATTTGAACCAAACTTGTTTACAATTGTCTTGTGGCTGTTCCTTTCAAACTATGTTCGGCAAATCCACACCGCTCATCCAAGATGGCCGCAAGCGGGAAACTTTGTTTAAAATTGGACCAATTTTATCTCATCTTAAAGTAGATTTACTTGGTCAGTTGGAACAAAACTTCATCATGATAGTCCTTGGGTGGCCATATTAAAAAGATGTGTCCGGCAAGTCGTCATCACATCCTAGATGGCCGCCAGTGGATAACATAATTTTACATTGTACCCCTTATAGGAAATCATTCAAATATCTTCTACTTTGAAGCCATAATGCCAGTTGGAAACAAACTTGGTCCTTTGGTGACCCCCTTTTAAAATATGCCTCATCTAAGATGGCCGCCAGTGCGGACCTAAGTTTAACGTTAGACATTATGGGAAAAATNTCTATGTCAGCCATGGCCCAGGTCAGCGAAACAGTCTCTCGAGAGCCTCTTGTTAATTGTTGATCCGCTTAAATATCAAATAGCTTCATAATCTTGGCAGTGTTCCATTTTTTGCATGGGGTCAAACACATCACAGTCGCCTGACGTCAGCCAATTGTAAACATATCCACATTTCGCAAGAATCTCATATAACTCGAAAACAAACGATCGAAGCGATGTTGAATGAGTTAACCTGAACGATCTACAAATGTGAAAGTTAGCTATAGTTTATAGTTATATTTTCATTATAAGGGCTCTCTGGCTAGTACATGCTGACTACAGATGAGCCGATGATACCTTTCGGGGTGTCCAAACGAAATTTGTTTTCAATTGGCAAGTTCGACAAAACTTGTGCCTCTTCAGTTCAGATGAAATCAAACACTTGGGAAACCCAAAATCTTGACATTGTTATAGTGTTATCTAATAAAGATAGGTAAAGTTTACAAGTGATAAGAAATGGATATCTAAGGTCAAGGTGAAGTTTTATTGATGTTTACGTTACTGACCAGGCACCTGCTCAAATAAAGTGACGTCAGTAGCATTATTGACGTATGTCCACTCTACACGGGACAATATAACTTGTAAATACACCTCACATCATAAAGTTATGATGTAAGTAGCAATATCTGAAGACCTATAAAGTTTATTGTCTGTTTGCGGTAGTGGACAATAAAACTAAACTCCTACACGTGACGTTAACTGATTGAGCTTGGTGTCGTCTCCTTTTGCTATACAGATTATCAGACAGTTCGCTGTTTTTGATACGTACTTGGTCACAGCTAGTTTCAAGTTGATCCGTTAGGGCGAGCTTGATTCGTTACGTCGTGATAAAAACCGTGAAATTTTAGCAGTAACACTATAGTAACATTGGCTGAACTAATGCTTTTACTGCAGATTCGCCCTATTGGCAAAAATGACAAAAAGTGCCAAAAATTGCATATAAAAATTGTTAAATTTAAACGTAAAACTTGAAACGTTAATTTAAAATGTTTTATGATGTAATTTGAATAACATATGAATAATTTACACTCTAATGGTAGGAAATTCGAAACTTACATTGCTTGGTTTTTGTAGTATTTTGTTAATTTCATAACTTGCCGTATCATATAGCTGTGAATATGGTTACAAAATAATATTAATTTTTCTGTACCAATATTCTGGAGTATAAATTAAAAATGTTAAAATTACATGGACACAGATTAAACAATACGAAACGTTTAACAAAAGAAACAAAAAGGAACGCCACATAAATAAAGCAATGACAGTTTGAACACCTACAACCGGCGTTACCATCAAACCTATAACCGGCGTTACCATCAAACCTACAACCGGCGTTACCATCAAACCTTCAACCGGCGTTACCATCAAGCCTACAACCGGCGTTACCATCAAACCTACAACCGGCGTTACCATCAAACCTACAACCGGCGTTACCATCAAACCTACAACCGGCGTTACCATCAAACCTACAACCGGCCTTACCATCAAACCTACAACGGGCGTTACCATCAAGTGCTCTGAAACAACCCTGTTTGTAATAAAAACGTACTTTGCAATAAAGAATTTAATTTGGCCCATCCAACGCACTGCCAGTAGTGTCTTTTATAAAACAGTCATTAGAACTGAGGAAGGGAGACCAATGATGTCTTTGTATCAATATTATTCTATGCTAAATTTGTATTGAGTTATTTTATGTTTGTTGTATTTCTGCAACCCTAATGGGTTGCAATTAAATAAATATATTTCTTAAGCCAATTGTAATTAATTTACAAGTCAACTTGGGTCAGTCAAAACTCAAAGGTGATTTTAAGGGACCGACCATTTAACCTGAAAGGGGGGGGGGGGTTATGGTTTTTTTTTCTGGACAGAAAATTTTTTTCGCGCTTCGCGCGAAACAAATTATTTATTTTTTCCACGTCTATCAACAAAATATTTTTTCATTCAAAATTAACATTATCATTTTGGTCAGAAAGCCTCATTCAGAAAATATTTTTTCATCATTTTGGCAGCCAAAATATTTTTTCACATAAAATCAGATCCNCCCCCCCCCCCCCCCCCTTTCAAGTTAAATGGTCGGTCCCTAATTCTTGTCTCAATTGAACAACTTTGTATCATTTCTTGTTCGATATATTTTTCGCTGTATATGACGTAAGCGATTCAGTGTTATTAAGATATTATATATATATAACAGCACCTTATATACCCAGTAGAATACTAATGTGTTTTACTTTGTCTATTGTTACAAGAAAACCATCAATACGTGTCAAAAACATTTGTCCAAAATGAAATACATTTTAGCACCGATGGAGACCTTATTCGCCATGGTGATGCTTGAATAAGTTGTGGGGGAGCTACTTTTATGAAAGTGTTTTATATTAGTATTAAGGAATCTGTCCGGTGATCGTAGAATTTGCCATTAAAGACAAAAACGCTGCTTGCTTCATAGTTTTATTATAGAAAAGTAGTTAACCGACACCCCTGACAGGTGACAAGATCCACTGATTTGGAATAGCAAGTAGACTAAATTACAGTTACCAATTATATACGATGTTAAGTATACGGTAGTGTAAAATTTCGCACAAACTCCAATGTCGGAGTTTTGCAAAATTTAGAATGACATTTGCCATGTTTGCTCTGATTGAATGAATAAAAAAAATCGTTTTTTTTTAATTTAAGGTTCAAATGAAGCTTTGATGTGTATAGTTTCGATAAGTTTCAAAATAACAAAACAATAGAAAAAATTTTGACAAAGTAAGCCATGGTGGGAGTACAATCGACAAACGAGTACTCAAGCAAAGAAGGAACAAAGAGAATATTCCAAAACCATAAAAACCCGGCAATTCAGGTAATTCAAGTTTAACATTAATTGAAACAACTTTACAAAAATTAATATGAAAACCACGAAACTAAAGCACTACCAATGAAAACAAGACTGGCGGTATAATCAAGTGCTCCGGAAGGGTTAATATGATCTGCTCTACTTGTTGCCATTAACAGTAAAAACAACACAAAATTTAAGCACTATACGACATTCAGTGTGGAAATAAGCAGTTCTACCTTGCACTTACATGAGTACAATTTTATATCAATTGGAATGAAAACTGCCTTTTTCCTCTATAGCAGATGCTAAGTTTTTTAAACTAAAGTTGTATTTTCTTACATTGTGCATATGCATCTTTTCATATTTGTTAATTGTGCACGTATTAGATGGTATGCACATTAATTGGCTATGGTTCATTGTTTAGATGCACAATTATAATGATATTTGACACTAAAACATCTGCTTGTATAGCACAAAAATGCAGAATATGATATTATATAATTTTGCGTTTCACACAATCGTGTTTCCTGACGAACAACAAAGAATTGAGAAAAGATATAAAAGACCACGCAACCCTTTACTACCGAATGTACTCCATCCTCGTGTTGAATTTCGGGACGAAGGTTATATAAGGGTTACGTTACAGCTCATCACCTGCTGGCAGTGTCATAGTCAAGAAAGAAATGTGTATTTCGTTGCTTAAGGGGGCATCAATTTCTGAGAGACTGATCAGGTCATTCACATTACAGCCTTAATGCAGGCGCGGATCCAGGGAATTCAAAAAGGGGGGGTTTCCGATTTAAAAGTGAAAGGAAATTCGAAATTTTTGGGGGGTTTTCTTAAACATCAGGATATTCATTGAAAAAAACATGATTGTCAGAAAAAAGGGGGTTCCAACCACCAGAACCCCCCTTTTGGAACCGCCAATGTTAATGGGCACATCGACGATTTTTTTTCTGGATGAACATGTAATAATTGTGGATTTTCAATTAACAAATTATCAAAATTACTTTAAATATAATTTCTGCAAATGAACATTTCGACAAATTATGTCTTCTGTGAGTGCAGATAAAATCAAACATTTTGGAAACTACAAACCGAAATATGTATAAAGCTGATAGAGAACAAACAGTCAATAGGGTCTGAATGAGAAATCAAAATAAGCTAAGACAGGAGCTTGGCAAGAGAGAGATACTCTTTATAGTTTTAAACAAAGTTTCTCTATAGAAAATGCGGGTCCACTTTAGTTTTCGATGGGGACAGAAACCTGTGGTTTTTGCATCGGTTGTGTCGGTGTCCATTAGTTGAATTTCAATAACATTGGCTTCTTATCTGCAATCAGATACTAGCCATGAAGCTATCCTAAACAAATAAGTCAGAAAAAAAGAACTGATTGAAAAAGCTATTCTAACAAGTAAACATTTGTCTCTTTTAGGAACGCAGGATATTGCGAAATCATCGACTGACAATGTCGATTTCACTATATTATTATACTCCGTAGACCAGAATTGTGAATTACGTTGTCTGTTGCCTCTAGTCGGCATTGATTTCTGTCAAAATGCTCTTTTACCTTCGCGCTGATGAATACAACGATTCGCTTATTATTGTGTATAAGTTGTGAACGTGCAAAAAGTTTCTTGTTTAGCCCTAATTACTGGAAGATAATTCATCGTGTCTTAGGCTGTTTTCACCTGGAACTCTAGAGTAGCGAAGGAATTAGAATCATTTTGTTATCTTAATTCTGATTCGCTACTCATTTCGCGCCATTAGAACTCGAGTAACCCTTGAAAATCCGAGAGTAGCTAGAGTTCGACTCTTCAAAATGGCGGAAATAAAATCGACCAATCAGATTGAAGTGTTTACAAAATTCTTTATCAGGGCCACATACTTCCGGTTCTAGTGTCGAACTCGAGTTTGAATGAGGTTGTGTTCATGCGGGACTCGAGTCTCTACCGGAGTTACAACTGAAAACAGCCTAATTTATGTACCTTGCTGTCCTTTTGGCTCCAAGGTGGTAAGCACCGAAGGAGACTGGACTTAAAATAGATGCGGTTTCATATTGTATATTTGTATGCCATTTGTTTGTTTACAATGAACCCTGTCAGTATAAGAAAACACCATTAAAACAAAAGGCTGTCAACCAGTAATGTGACATACCGAAACAAAATCTCTAGACTAAAGAAGTCGTCACTGTGGATTCGCTGACGAAAACGTGAAAAGGCGATTCGTCACTTGTAACTAATGAAAAAAAAATGTTTTGCACTTTTCACATCTAACTGGTCGAATCTGACCCATCCTCGCGGTAGGGCCAGGTGGATGAGAAAAGTTAGTCGTCTACCTCTGATTAGTCTATGAAAATGAGGAATCATGGGAACGATTGACGAAGAGTACACTTTGTAAGTAAATAACTCAGATACTACTTTCCGAAAATGAAGCACAGTTCGTTATATTTGTGCTTAAAATAACTGAAGTCGATTATTTTTCTATTATCACAACGTTTCGATGGTATGCTTGTCGCCAATTTTTCTGTTTATATATCATTCAAAAGACTACGCATGCGCAAACGGGAGGAACTGATTCAGGGCAGATTTGTACTCCAGATAGTCAGCATGGGTCATGATCCCAGGCTAAAGGTTCAGCATTCTTATTTATTTCTCTAAGTCTCGTCATGTGACGGCGAGATTTCACGATAAAATAGGAAAGGTTTGGGCTGTGTCGTCTTTTCCTCGAATGAATTTTTGTTCAAAGTTTCAAAATTAAAGTAAAAAAGTCAAAAAGCTTTATTTAAAGTCGATAACAATAAAACAATACAACATAAGCTCCAAGGAGCTTTACAATAACAGACAATTTAAAAAACACATGCAATTCGGCATGTTTACATACAATGTGCATTCTATACAATTAAGACATAATATTAATTATATTTAAACAGAATCATATTAGACAAAGCACAATTAAAATACAGCACTAGCAAAACAGATACAATACGATACAAGCACAAACACGAAGTTAAAATACACATTTTGAGTGACCGCAATGGACTATTATTTATCAGCTACCTTGACAATATGCATTTCATCCTGTGCAAATAGCATTTTCCAAGAACTTGAATTAAATCCAGAAACCTTCATAGATTTTGAAAGACCATTTACCAACCTGCTGAAAAAACTCAAGAAAACAAGTTTTTAAAATTCAAACACATATTATTATGAAAAAGTAATCATTATTGGACGATAGTTCAAAATTGTATCTTTATAAAGGATTGAAACTGACTACTTTTAAGATAGAGGAATACCTTAAACAATAAAAAAAATTTAATAGTCTTCAACTGATCACAAAATTTCGAATTAGTGATCATAACCTTGAAGTAGAAGTAGGAAGATATAAGAAAATACCTCGAAATCAAAGAATATGTAAAACTTGTAATCACGGTCCTTGACAACGAAGAACACTTCTTTTTTCATTGTCAAATTAACAATAGTATATAACTTTATTCAAATACTTATAACCCATTTGGGTTGTAGTACATCACATTTATAAGGACAAAACATAAAAGAATTAATGTTTACAATATAAAACAGTTATTGTCTCCTCTCCTTAGTTCTAATGACTGTTGTAAAAAAGAAACGACTGTTTTAAAGACGAATCCTACTATTCGAACTCTCAATGATATCTTTTTGATATTGAATCTGTACTTTATTAATGAACAAAGCTTTAAATTAAGCTGAAAAAATTAGGGGGTCACCGACTTAGTTTAAGAGCTATGACGTTATCTTTATTTACCTGTTTTGAAGGTATCAATTATATACTATTTGGACTATATTTTTACTATATATTTCGTTTCGAATGAACTGAAATTATTCTAAATTCTTCATGATGTGTACAAATGTACGGTGGTACATTTAGGACACACAAAATTTTATTTTTTTATCCTATTATGTCGAGCGCTCGACTTATTATGTCGAGCTCTCGACTTATTATGTCGAGCGCTCGACTTATTATGTCGAGCGCTCGACTTATTATGTCGATCACTCGACTTATTATCTCGAGATCTCGACTTATTATGTCGAGCGCTCGACTTATTATGTCGAGCTCTCGACTTATTAAGTCGAGCGCTCGACTTATCATCTCGAGCTCTCGACTTATTATCTCGAACTCTCGACTTATTAAATCGAGCGCTCGACTTATTATGTCGAGCGCTCGACTTATAAAGTCGAGCGCTCGACTTATTATCTTGAGCTCTCGACTTATTATGTCGAGCGCTCGACTTATTATCTCGAGCTCTCGACTTATTATGTCGAGCGCTCGACTTATTAAGTCGAGCGCTTGACTTATTTTCTCGAGCTCTCGACTTATTATGTCGAGCGCTCGACTTATTATCTCGAGCCCTCGACTTATTAAGTCGAGCGCTCGACATTTTTTTTTCCAATTCCGGATTCTTTGTTGATAGAAATGATATTTAATACATGTGTAACTTCGTTTCATGACCCGGCACTTGATCCAGGGGATCAGGGGCTTCTTCCGTGTACAGAGCTGCTGGGGGGGGGGGCATCCCCCATGGTTGATAGGGGAATACTTTATCGCTGGCGATGGGGTAGAAAGGGTCACGCTCTGTTTTGCAGAATAAAAATCCCTTCTATATATATCGATACCGAAGAGTAAGCCCATTTTCCAGTGGCAATCAAAAATCGTTGCCCGGTTGTCCCTCCCACCTTAATTTCAGATTAATGTTTGACGCCAGGGTCATAATACAGAAAGCACGGCCACCAACAGCTGTAGGCAAAGAAAAAGGCCACGCTCTGTGCAGAATAAAGATCCCTTCTATATATTATGATACTTTGGGACCGTATAAGAGCCTAAATTTCCGACCCTTCCCTTCTCAAATTTCGTTGCCCGGTTGTCCCTCCCGCCTTGGTTCTTTCTATCCACTCGGCAATATTTTAGCTTTATCAGGACGAGAACAAGTTACATTCAATTCAAACATTAATCTGAAAGAAAACAGATAGAATCAAGGTGAGAGGGACTTTTGATTACCACTGGAAAATTGGTACTTTACTTTAAACATATTTTTATTATCAAAAAGAACAATATGTGGGATTGAACACAAGTTTTTACAACTTACAAGGTTCTTTTCCTACAATGATATTAAACACAATAATACACAAGATGACATACAGTGATCATTAATATATGAAAATAATCAGTGCAAATACTATATAGGTGTAAGTAATGATATAATGAAATACTGATAGAACTATAAACAAAAGTACATTATAATCTAAAACACCACAAATACTAAGCAGAGTCGAGCTACTTAGAGAATCTTTTAGAACGAATAATAAAATTATGCACATTGCGAAAAATAACGGAGTTTGTTTCTTGGTCAAACATATCTGAACCAAATAAAATAACGTCAATAGTTGGTGTAATATAAGGAAGAGGGCTATCGGTAAATTGTATTCTAATGTTATGAAAGATCGGACATTCAAGAAAATAATGTATAGCATCTTCAAATGGACAACCACAATCACACTTTGGATCATTATATAAGTTGACTAAGAAAAGATCGGCTTTCAGTTGACTACAACGGTGACGTAATTTAGTATGCCAAATGTTCACATTTCTCCAATCAAATAGTAAGAAGGAACAGTAAAATTATCTTTTGTATGGGAGTTTTTAAAACTGGTGTAAGTCGCTCGGAAAATGGGTATACTCTTCAGTACCGAAATATATAGAAGGGATCTTTATTCTGCACAGAGCGTGACCCTTTCTACCTCGTCGCCAGCGACAAGGTATTCCCCTATCAACCACGGGGGATGCCCCCCCCCCAAGCATTTCTGTACATAGAGGATGCCCCTGATCCCCTGGCTGAAGTGCCGGGTCATTTATACGAGGTTACAAATGTATTAAATACCATTTCAATCTACAAATAATCCGGAATTGGAAAAAAAAATATGTCGAGCGCTCGACTTATTATGTCGAGCACTCGACTAATTATCTCGAACTCTCGTTATAATAAGTCGAGCGCTCGACTTAATAAGTCGAGAGTTCGACATAATAAGTCGAGAGCTCGAGATACTAAGTCGAGTGCTTGACATAATAAGTCGAGCGCTCGACATAATAAGTCGAGAGCTCGAGACAATAAGTCGAGCGCTCGACTTAATAAGTCGAGAGCTCGTAATAATAAGTCGAGCACTCGACATAATAAGTCGAGAGCTCGAGATAATAAGTCGAGCGCTCGACTTAATAAGTCAAGAGCTCGAGATAATAAGTCGAGCGCTCGACTTAATAAGTCGAGAGCTCGAGATAATAAGTCGAACGCTCGACATAACAAGTCGAGAGCTCGAGATAATAAGTCGAGCGCTTGACATAATAAGTCGAGAGCTCGAGATAATAAGTCGAGTGTTCGACATAATAAGTCGAGAGCTCGAGATAACAAGTCGAGCGCTCGACTTAATAAGTCGAGAGCTCGACATAATAAGTCGAGAGCTCGAGATAACAAGTCGAGCGCTCGACTGAATAAGTCGAGAACTCGAGATAATAAGTCGAGCGCTCGACATAATAAGTCGAGAGCTCGAGATAATAAGTCGAGCGCTCGACTTAATAAGTCGAAAGCTCGACATTATAAGTCGAGAGCTCGAAATAAGTCGAGCGCTCGACATAATAAGTCGAGTGCTCGACATAATAAGAGCTCTCGAGATAATAAGTCGAGCGCTCGACATAATAAGTCTAGAGCTCGATTTAATAAGTCGAGAGCTCGACATAATAAGTCGAGAGCTCGACATAATAAGTCGAGCGCTCGACATAATATTATAAAAAAATAAAATTTTGTGTGTCCTAAATGTTCCACCGTACAAATGCAATATAAAACAATAACAGAAAAAAATACGCAATTTGTTGTCTCAACGGCTCATTTTTCAAGTTCCCGCCATTTTTGTCGGGTACTCGGAATATGACAAAATCGTCGATCGCAAAAAATTGACCAATGATAATTTGATAATATTTTCACAGAAGACATAGACTAACATCCTCAACGGATTAAGTAAATAAAAAGATAGGGTTACCGAATCAGGGAAATAGATATTTGCAAAAAACATGTCAAGGCCGAACATGGCGGGAATAAAAAAGCGTTTTTTTTTGTTGTAATTTTCGGCCAATGTAGGTATTTACTGTTATATTTTCTTTGTAATAACAATATTTAAATAATATGAACACGTTCTTTCGAAGTTTGCAAGATTATATATTTTATTCATTTTCGTTTCTTTTATCCATTTCTGTTGGCGGGGTGAAGGTGGAAATAACAAAAAGGTATACTACCTAAAAGATCTATTCATTTGACTGTATCAGTTTCTTTGAAATTGCATCAAAAGTTGTCATTTAATAATTTAATAACAATACAATTCTTGGCAAACTATTAAATGAAGTGGTTTACATAGTGTTTGATTAAAATGTGCCCGTTTATTCTGTGCGTGTCACAACTGACCCTTACGTCGGTCCATTTACCGGGAAAAACTCGCGGGAAATTTGCAACGTCATAAATGAATTACGAAACATTAAAGCTATTATTACAAGGCTGGGACTTTGTCGTAATATTAGACAAAGTTAAGATACCACTCGTTATACCCCCGGTTGAAAAGTGGGGGTATATACTGATTGGGGTGTCCGTCCGTCCGTCCTTCCCTCCGTCTTTCCGTCCATCCGTTACACCTGAGGGTACCCATCTCTTATCTGCTACTCCTCCGTAACCTCTGAATAGATTTTCATGAAACTTTAACACAGTCTTTATGACATAATGGAGATGTGCACCTCAGCAGTATATGAGCACAGTTCAGGTCGCATTTGTCGAGGTGGTGCGAGGTGGTGCCGGAAGTGACGTCACCGGAAGTGACATAGACCGGAAGTCACGTGACCGGAAGCGGAAGTCACGTGACCGGTTGTTGACATGTTTGGGTTGCGCATGCGCAACCGGAAGTAGGTATGTATCTACTGTAAGTGGCCATACTGACCAGAAATGACGTGTTGGAACAACACGTGACCCCACAGGGGTGTTGTGAAGCCTAATTACATGACGCATGCGCGACCGGAAGTGGGTGTATATCTACTGTAAGTAGCCATGTTAACTGGAAATGACGTGTTGAAAGAGTGCAAAACTCCGCAGGGGTGTTGTATGACCTTACTACAGTGTACATGCGCAACCGGAAGTGGGCGTAGCCCATATATAAACCGGAAGTTGTCTTATTGGAAGCCCTTTTCGGCAATTTTTACCTGAAATCGGGTATTTCCACCAGTCGGATCGACTCGGACATGGTCTTTCGGATGTTTTAATAGTATTACATCCCTTTTTCAATGTTCTTCTTTGTATTTTCTACCTTTTCAATGTTGTTCTTTGTATTTTCTTCCTTTTACATCCAATTTTTAGTTATTTCCTCTTTTTCACCCCTTTTCACTATTGTTCTGCGATCCTATGTTTAACCTAATATCCAGGCGTTGTCATTCAGCAATTGTCGTTGTATTTCTGAGGATGTTCTCAATCACGTCCGCGTTCGTCAAAGGGACATAACTTTTTGGAATACCCATGGTATTTTTGGGTGTCTTCTATCAGGTCCGCATTTGTCAAAGGGACATAACTCTTGGTACTTATTTCCCGCGCTTTTTTATATGTTGTAATAGCATTTCACCTTTTTTTTCAGTATTGTTTTTTAATTGTAATTTCTCTCTTCTCATCCAATGTTTAGACTAAACTCCTCTTGTGTAACCTTTTGTATGTGTTATTTTATTATTTTCCACTTTATTTTATAATTATCTTTCCTTTTCATCCAGTCCTTAGAGGTATTTCCCTTTTTTCCTCCAAATTCCTATAGTGTCGTCTGCTATTGCCATTTTGTTTCCTATTATATTAAATAATTATCTCCCTTTTTCATTCAATTCTTAAAGTGATTTAGTCTTCCCTACCAAATTTCTATTCTAATGTGTCTGCTATTGTTTTTTTTATTATTGTTTCCTATTTTATTTCATAATTATTTCCCCTTTTCATCCAATTCTTAGAGTTATTTCCCCTTACCTGCCTAATATCTATATTGTCGCCTGATATTTTTAGATTTCCCGCCATTTGTCATCCAATCCTGAAAGATATTTCCCCTTTGTCGCCATAATTCTATAGTGTCGTCTGCTATTTTTAACTTTCCCGCCATTTTTCATCCAATTCGTAGAATTATTTCCCCTTTTCTACATTATTTCATAACCAACTTCCTTTATCTAACAACTAACCCCTCTAACCTAAGTTGCTATGACAACTCTTTATTTATTTATTTTTATATTTGAATGTTATTCTGTTATTTATTTCTAACTATTTCAGTTATTTTTCTTTTTTTCTATTTTTGAATGTCATACTATTTTTTTTTTCATTCAAAATATCGATTACCTTACCCTAACATTGCTAAGTTTCACCCTTACCCTGACTTCAAACCCTTAATGATAACCTTAGACCCTATCACTTACATTACACCATAACTCTTACCTTAACCTTACAGACACCTAACCCTATTACTAGTATCTTAACCCTAACCTTTAAGTTATTCACACTGACACCAACACTTAGCCCTTAACCTAGACATAAGCACTATCATAATAATCTAGCCGTAACCTAATACTAACACAACGTCGAATCCTAAATTATTCTTAAGCTCTGTAACAACCTCGAACTTAACCCTTTTACTTTTTTTGTTTGAAACGTCATATATCTTTGTTTAAAATGTAACTTCCGGGTACAAGTTTTCGTCCCGGAAGTTTCAAAATTGTACGAGACTTACATTAAAGCTAAGTTCGCGGGAATTTGGCGACGTCATTAGAAAACATTAGCAAAATGCGCAGAAAGGATATGCCTTTAATTTGTTCAGAGGTTGACGGATTTAGTATAATAGTCAACTTTTTTAAATGATTCAGGGAATTAAAATTTAGCTGAGTTTTCATATAATATTCTAAAAGTTGCTTTCTACAAGATTGATTAAGACAGAGTTTCATTGAAAACATAAATAACCATGTAACTGATTTTAACCAGCTTGATTCTCCATCAAAGTTAAAAAAAATCTTGAATCCAGATACAAGTATATTGTCCAGTGTTGTTGTTTATATAAAGCGGTCTGTAGAACTGCACGTGGTCCACATTGGCCAATTTTACTTCATTAAATATAATTAATCACCTTGTTACCATGATTATATGTTGTAAACAATTTGTGTATATATGTCATTGTATTGTTTATATTTTCCTTTAACCCGTTAGGGTTTATTTGTGCAAATAAAGTTTAGGGACCGACCATTTAACCTGAAGGGGGGGGGGG
>MJUU01060607.1:0-167289 GCA_002080025.1 Modiolus philippinarum
CACTAACTTGATCTTTTGTGCCGATTTGTGCATCGTATATGCATCTATATGTTCACCTGCGGTAATCTACGTTGGTTGCATATAAATTCATAATAAAGGAATGAAAAATATAAGTATTTTTCATTGGAAATAACTTTTATAATTCTGCATTCAAGGTAAACAATCCAAAAAAAATTGCATTTCTACCTCATTTAAACGAGAGCTCAATATCTATTGTTCTATTTCAACCACTTCCCCGCCTGTATAGTAATTCATGGTAATGTTGTCACTTGTTTACAGAGTATTGTTTGAAAATCTATAGTTATTCAAGGTCACGTGATCACTTGTCGAAACGGTATCGTACTAATTCATTGTCATGTAGGTACTCCAACGAAAAAAAAAATGAATATTCGAATTCAATGAATATAACGTTGCAAAAAGTAAGTTATCTGCTTCAAAAATATGAAATGAAACTTTTATATCCAACAATATCAAAGTTAGGGATAAATTAACATCATTAAATAATTGCATTTTGTCCACTTCCTGTATTTTTCTTCTTCGTATTTACCAGTCCTATTAAGAGCAAATGGAAAAATAGTTCAAAAGTATTTGGCGTTAAGACGCTTTGACCACTAATTAAGGTTTACTACGACGAAAATTCAAGAAAACTGCAAAAACAAGTGAAAGTTGACATTGCCGTGATCTTACGTGCATTCATCAATTTATTTTAAACTTTGCAATAAAGTAAAGGTTATAATTTCGTAAAATATTTAATACAGGAGTTTGTCTTTTATTGCAGTGTGGAGTTGGTAAAACTAGTCCCTGTGGTAAAGATGTATGGTCTTTATTTTTCTTAGATATGGTGTATTTTTACATGATTTCATGTCTACACTTTGTTAAATTACTATTATCTAAATTTATGTAAATTCTAAAACCGAAAGATTAACTCCCTCCATCGTAGTTTTGTCCTTAGCTATATTTGATATTACTGATTATTCGGATATTTTTTGGTTTTATGCATTTTAAACATTTTTTGAAATTATGGATTTCCTTTGTTTGGGTTTTAGTGCTGCTGATGAGGAATTAATTTCCGAAATGGGCATACAGCTCATTAAAATTATTGCAGTCGGTGTTAACATATGTGTTATGGTCTCATGTTCATTTACTCCATATCCTTTCGTAAAATATATGACACTTAACGTGCGTCTTCAAGCACCGTGTGATAATTATGAATTTGTGCAATGAAAATTGGCAATCATCGAAATTTGCTATCAAAATTTATCGTTGGAGTACCTAGGTCATGGGATCACTTGTTTTCAAGGTATGGCATTAAACATCCGTTGTAATTTATGGTGATCAGGTAACTTTTTTACAAGGTATTGTAATAAAATTTGACCAAAATAATGTAAATGAAAGAAATAACTAGATAACAAAACGAACTGAAGGTAAAACTTTATGGCAATGGAAGCATTTTCAAACACTTATTCTAGTGTAAAGATACAAATGTGCAGACTTGCAAAGCATTCCCGATTTTCTTATGTCTAGAGCACGACGTAATTGAGCTATGTTTGTAGGAGTTATGTCCATTCTTGGTAGGTACCACAAACATGCACCGTATATGTGTACAATATTTCTTAGAAAAAAGAGGTTATTTAGAACTATCATTGATGTATCTGTGAGTTGATTGACATGTTATTATTTATTGCATACTAGTAATATTGTAAGGAGAAGAGGGACATTACATTTAAATGAAGCAAGGTTATATAATATATAATCTCCCTTCTGCTCGCTTTAAGTTGAATGAATGTTAAGCATCGTAATGGAACTAAAATAATTTGTATACAAGTTGTTGGAGATTGTTGTGAATTCATTATTTTTTCTTCAAAACTTTATGTACATTGTATTTCCTTTTGCATATTGTAATATTGCTATGTTTGTGATAGATATTGTTAATAAAGTGTTCAACATATCAGAAGTTTATCAGTTTTATTACATCCCTTTGTGACAGCGTATATCACTAACACTCGCTTTATTGAATACAACATATATTCTAATAAGTTATAGTGAACTACTTAAAATCTGAACTTGCAGATTTCTTTAAGTGAAGATTGAGGAATGTCGATCTACCGATCGTACCTTTCCTGCATGTTGATTGGACAAAAAAACGTTACTTGCTGACATATATCCCATATCGGGTGACTGAGAAATAAAGTCAGTCGTAACCGTGATATGTGTATCATTTGTTGCAGTTTTCACTGGACTACCAGTGTGATATAAACATTACAAAGTGTGTAAGTGACTTTATACTAGTATGGTAGATTTTTAGATTTTATCTGCACTGAAGAGACATATGTTGTCGAAATGCGCATATGCAGAAATTAAAATTCACAGTAACTTCGGTGTTTAGTTATATAATCAAACAAAAGACAAAAGTGAACAGTACACAAATAATACAGTTAATATTTCAGCCCCTATCCGGACCTTTTTCAAAACACAATAAAAATAAAAAATAAAATCAAACAAAAACTATGTACAAAAAAGTCTAACCAAAACAATAACAGCTACATTGTAGACGCTGGTTATCAAAAATGTAATACGAGATGAATGCCCGGAGGGAGATGAAGAAAAAACTTTTGTCAGTTACTGTATATCTAAAAGTATTTAACAAAATCAATAATTGAAGACATTGTAGTGAATCCGGAAGAAATAATATCTGCAATTGAAAAATGTGTTATTTTTAAATTTTAAAAAAACACAAATTTCCTGCTGCTTTTAGAATTTCAATCATCTCAAAATTAAGGTTTTAATATTCAAGCTGGACTTATTTTTTTGCATCCAGAACCGCTCTTTTGCTTGTCGCTTTGTCTCATTCCAAGATTTATTTTGGTCAATTGCGACAACTTGCATGTCGCAACAAACCACATCCAATTATATATATATATATATAATTGGATGTGGTCTGTTTCCATTGATTTATTCACTTTTTTTACCTTTTCGGGGCCATTTAGGGCTTACTATATGGTGTGGGGTTCCTCACTGTGTTGAAGACAGCACACGTTTCTCCTGTATACAAGAAGGTCAAAAATACAGCCCTTAAAACCATCGTCCTATTTCACTTACTTTAACAATGAAGGGATATGGAGTAAATGCGTATGAGACAAAATCTCTACAAATTCATAGTAAAACCATGCAGTGGAACAACGCTTTTATTGTTGTTCTTCATCTTGAAGTCACTTGTGTTTGTTGTAAATTACTAGAACATCTCATTGTTAAAAAAATGTCACATGCAGACACCAATAATATTTTGTATCCGATGCAAATATCTGAATTTAAAATTGTCTTTAAATCGTGAACAGGTTTTAGTTTTTGAAGGGGAAAATGAGATAATGTTGCAGATGAGTCAGGCGTTCCTCTGGGTTCTGTTCTTAGGCCGAGTCTTTTTTTTTGTATTACATTAACGACATTCTATCTGGTCTTACTTCCACTATACCCTTATTTGCAGATGACACCATAGCTTACTTGACAATCAAATCAAACACTGCAAGAAGACTTCAACAAATTGGCAAGCTGGAAACAAACTTGGAAAATGTCATTCCATTCAGACAAATGCAATGTGATATCCATATCAAGTTAGATTTAATTATACTTTAAATGGACATACCCTAAAACATGTCACTAAAGCTAAATATCTAGGTATAACCATCAGTTCAGACATCAATTGGGAAAAACACATCAATAACATCACCAAGAAGGCCAATAACACCTTAGGCTTTTTAAGAGGAATCTGAACATAAGCTCAGTGTCCATGAAAGGGCAGGCATATAAGTCCCTAGTCAGACCATCACTGGAGTATGCCTGTTCTGTTTAGGACCAATACTTACAACAAGTCATAGACACCATTGAAAAAGTCCAGCGGAGAGCTGCACGATTTCTTACCAACAAATATCGTAACACCTCTAGTGTTGGTATGTGCTACATCTTGAATGGCGCAGCCTCCAAGACAGAAGAAAAGATGCAAGGATCAGTATGATATACAACATTGTACACAATGAAGTTAAATTTCGAAAAGCAGACAAACTAATACCAGTTAAAAAACAAATACATCATTCAAATTAAAAAGTTTTCAAATTCCATCATGTAAGACAGAATACAGAAAAGAATCCTTTTTTCCCTAGAACAATAACAGGCTGGAACAAATTACCAGAAAACATTATCAACATTACTACACTTCAATCTTTCAAATCTCATATCTCTAAACTGAAATATTAATTTCTTTTTTTTTCTTCAATTGTAAATATTTTTTTTATTTTATTGCCATTTTTATCTTTCAATGAATTTACTACATATTTGGTTTCTAATTTATTATGTCACCCCAAACGTAGTCGGGGGTGACATGTTGTTATTCTACGTTTCTTCTGATAATTATTATTATTCTTTGGATTCTTCCAATAATTTTGTCCGATCGATTATTTTGAGATGGCTTGATGTAATCAAATGAAACTTGGTATGTAGTTAGATCAGCATAAGGAGTTGTGCTTTCCAGGAAATTTTTTTCTTCAAAATGGCTGCCATTTCCAAGATGGCCGCCAATTTACGTTGAAAAATTAGGGATTCAATATCTCAGGAGCTGCTCATAGGAGTTAGTTCATGTTTTGTATAAATGTTCAATAAGATGAGAGGAAGGAATCTATGCGACAAAAATTTTCAAAATGGCCGCCATTTCCAAGATGGCGGCCGAAATAGGAAAAAAGTTCGACTTTGTCCGATTTCAACGAAAATTGATTTCTAGGTAGATTTTGAGGTTGCGAACAAGGTGGAATCATCGAATGGGGAGTTTGGGGTGACATCGGCTATTGCTTGCAATTGCAAATCTAGTATTCTATTTCTTGTTGAATGTGTGCCTCCTCTGTGACACAATCTTAAGCTTGTCGAAGGGAGTCACTATATGGTAGAATAGAATAGAGAATAGCTATTATAAGTTTATTACTAACAGGAAACCTTCAGGGATAAAGAAGTACTGGTACATTAATTCTCCATAAATTCTGTAGTCGCCATCACGAGTTAGTTGAGCAGCATAATGCTGCAGTCTCACGTTTAAAGATCGGCGTGTTTTTTTACGATTACTATATAGACTCTTCATCTTTAATACCCGGCACTTGAATCGGTTTTCAAGGCCTCCGGCTTCTGAGGTGTGGGGCGCGTCATCAGTTTGCGGAAAGGGGAATGCTCTGTCTATACGGGATAGTCTGACTGCGAACCATTTTTGCCAAACTGTATGGAGAAACGCAACTTTCCATACAGGATAAAGACGATGTCTTCATTTTTCAGAGGAGAGCAGACGCACTGGGTCTCGGATAGAGGGTTTCATTCCTGCCCCTACCCATTCCCCCTTTTTAGCTCAACTGACCCAAAGGGTCAATGTGAGCAATTTCCATTACTTGGCGTACATCGTCCACCGTCCGTCCGTTATCCTCTTGTCTGTAGTCTATCTGTTAATTTTCACATTTGCATTATCTCTTCTGAAACCACTGAAGAAATTTCAACCAAACTTTACGGGAATAATGTATGGAACTTGCTTTACTAAGATTGCTAATTTAGTTCCGACCCCATAAAACATAGCTGTTAATGCAGAACCTATATTTAACATTGGACCCTATGGGAAAAACATTATTTCCATCAACCCCTCTGTAACCAATGAAGCAAATTCAATCAAACTTTATAACATTACGTTCTAGTAATAGGTAGTTGTGGATATGTTTGAAAACCACCCTCTCCAAGACTTTTCCTACAACACTAATTAATGAAATGAGTCTATAATTGTAAATATCACGTGAACATCACTGGGACAGTCTTTTTTAAAAACTGTAGTATTGTTTGTTCGTACCAACTCTGATGGAAATAAGCTTAATTGAATAGATAAATTAAATAATTTACAAAGCGATCTTTTTAAAATTTCACTAGCTTCTTTCTAAACTGGTCCTCCGTTCAACAATGCTACGCTCGCTAGGAACGGGTGACGGCCATTGTTACGTCGTGTTTCATTGGTAGAAAGTGTTGATTGTTTTCATTTTTTCCGGGAAAATATTCACATCACGACCGTTGTTTGCATGGGTTCTTATGAAGTTTAGGGACCCAGTAGATGTAGGGGACCTGATTTTTTTTTCATCATCCACTTTGTGGCCAAAGGATGCTAAATTGAGTTTTATGTTAAAATATCTTCTATTTCATTTTTACTGAAAGTAAGGTTTGCAAACAAAAGTTGGGCAGATTTTCAATACTGGGTAGAGATTTATTGGCATCATCCAATTCAAACTGTTTGCTGAAGTAGCTGTTAAATTGATTTGCCTTTGACACGTCATCTTCAATGGTTTCATTGTCACTTTTGATAGGAGGTATACCAAACTTTTTGTTTCCCATTAGAGACTTTACTAATTTCCACCAATTTTGCGTGTTTATTTAATCTTTATCTATTTTCTTTGAAATACTATTATGATATTCTTTTTAGCATTGGCTACTTCAAAATTACACTTATTTCTTATTTTACGAAATTTTGCCCAATGGTCTGAATTGTTGCTTCGTTTAGCCCTTCTATGAGTCCTATTTTCTCTTCGAATTCCTTTTTTTTTCTATTACATTTGTAATCCACTCTTTACGGATACATATTTATTATGAAACACTTTGTTAGCAACATTAAAAATTGTACGAGTAATGTTCGCAGTTGTTTCATCAATATTGTTTTCAATAAACAGTGGGTCCAAATTAACTGAGGACAACTGTTACCTGAAATATTCGTAATTGCAACGATCATACAAATGTATTTTGCGCTTTAAAGAGACATTTGCATTTTTGAGTGATAAATTAAACCAATAACTGGCAAATGACATCGAACTTGGTCAAGCAGAGGAGCACCAACCTCAGTATGAACAACACTCATTGGGTTACTGACTATGATTAGATCAAGCAGGGATGAGTTTTTCCCTGTAAAATATATCCTATCTTGAACTGCTTGATGTCGATTACACTGAGTCAGCAAACTTTTTATCTTATCATTAGGATTGTTGATTGATTGATTTATATAAAAATAACCAACCACAATTATTTCCCTAGTAGAGTTGAAGGCGGTCTCAAATGTTTGATAAATATATTCCCAAAGTTGCGCCGTACTATTAGGGGGTATGTAGTAAGTTCCATATAGATAAGTTTTGTTTTTCAATGTTATTTAATTCCAAATACAATCAAGATTATCAATTTGTACTTTTATTCGTGGACATCAATTGTCGTGGTTTTCACAAATATCACTATTTCGTTGGGATTCAAAATCCATACATTAAGACACTATGGAAAAATACATTTCGTCAGGAACTTAATTTCGTGTTTTGAGCGAACCACGAAATCCACGAAAATTGGAACCCCACGAACAATAGTACTTTCACAGTATACTTCTACACCTCCACCAACACGATCTTTCCGATCATTTCGAAAAAGTTTATAACCAGGAATTGATACTTGGTCGTCCTTTGTGGTTGGTCATAGCCAACTTTCAGTAAAAGACAGAATGACATTATCGTGATATTCAATTTCAATTTGGTTCAATTTTGGTAAAATACTTTGGATATTAAGATGTAGAAAAGACATTTACTTCGTTATTAAATCATCTGATACAGAACTAACAGTACTTGTCGAATCTTGAAGTACCTCTGTTGGCCCTGGGTTTTCTCTACACCTGCTAGGATGAGTAAAATATTCAGCATAATAAGTAAAAATGCGAAACTAATACCCAAAGCAAGGGAAACATCCATCTTTGGTAAATTCCAATAATTAAGTCTCCCAAACGAAGTTTGTGGAGACTTATTGTTTTTACTCTGTTTCTTATTATTAAGTCGCCCAAACGAAGTTTGGCAACTTATTGTTTTTGCTCCGTTTCTTATTATTATTATTATTATTATTATTCCTCTTTTTCTTCCGCCATGAACTTGTCCCACCTCGTTCTCAAAGACCATTGGTCCAATCTTAACCAAACTTCACAGGAAGATTGAACCCCATCCCAAGATGTGCATTTAAGTCTTGGAATTTTCAAAATGGCCGCCGTTGCCATGGAAACTGAAAAAAGGCGGGAAAATTCAAAGTGCTCCAAATTGCATGAATTTTTACAGAAAGGTTGTATATGAAGGGTAGAACATATTTTGAGGTAAAAAATTTTCAAAATGGCGGCCGTTGCCATGGAAACTGAAAAAAGGCGGGAAAATTAAAAGTGCTCCAAATCTCATGAAATTTGACAGGAAGGTTGTGTAAGAAGTTTAGAACATATTTTTGGAATAAAATAATTGTAAGGATGGCGATCAATGGGAGGTTTGGGCGACTTTTGTGACACAGTTATTACTTGTTATTATTATTATTTTATTATGTCGCCCCAGACGTAGTCGGGGAGACATATTGTTATTGTTCCGTTTCTTTGTTATTATTATTGTTTCTTTTTATTATTATTATTATTTTACTTCCAATAATTTTTGTCCACGCGAGTTCTCAGAGATGCCTGAACAGAATCACTTGATACTTGGCACATAGTTGGAGCACCATGTGAAGTTATGCCTGACGGTGAAAAAAATTTCAAAATGGCCGCCATTTCCAAGATGGCCGCCATTTTACGTCAAAATTTCAACTTTGTCCGATTTCAACGACATTTGATTTCTAGGTAGATTTTGACGCTGCGAATAAGATGGAATCATCGAATTGGCTGCCAGGGGCGACATCAGCTATTGCTTGCAATTGCAAATCTAGTTATTCTTCTTTTTCTTTCCGGACAAAAATTTGTCCGGGGCAGATCTCAGAGATCGCTCGTCCAATTTGGATGAAACTTAGCAGGAATATGGATACCAATGTCTAGTTGTGCAGGAAGGTCTGGGAACTTCCAAAATGGCACCGTTGCCATGGAAACGGCAAAAAGGCGGGAAAATCGACAAAATTTTGGGATAATTTGTCCGGGGCAGATCTTGGAGACCACACATTAGATCTGAATGAAAATTAGTATGAGCATAGATACCAATGTCTAGTTGTGCAAGAAGGTCTATGGATTTTCTAAATGGCACCGTTGCCATGGAAACCATAAAAAGGCGGGAAATTGACAAAAATCGTATTACAATTTGTCCGGGGCAGATCTCGGAGACTACTCATCAGATCTTAATGAAACTTAAAAGGAACATAGATACAAATGTCTAGTTGTGCAGGAAGGTCTTGGAACTTCCAAAATGGCACCGTTGCCATGGAAACGGCAAAAAAGGCGGGAAACCGACAAAATTTTGGGATAATTTGTCCCGGGCAGATCTTGGAGACCACACATCAGATCTGAATGAAACTTAGTATGAGCATAGATATCAATGTCTAGTTGTGCAAGAAGGTCTATGGATTTTCTAAATGGCACCGTTGCCATGGAAACCATAAAAAGGCGGGAAATTGACAAAATTCGTATTACAATTTGTCCAGGGCAGATCTTGGAGACCACTCATCAGATCTTAATGAAACTTAAAAGTAACATAGATACCAATGTGTAGTTGTGCAGGAAGGTCTAGGGATTTTCAAAATTGCACTGTTGCCATGGAAATGGTAAAAAGGCGGGAAAATTTAAAGTTCTCAGAACTGCATGAAAACTTGCAGAAATGTTGTATAGCATACAGGGAATTTGTTTTTAGTTTTAAAAAATTCAAAATAACAACCGTTGCCATGGAAACGGAAAAAAGGCGGGAAAATTAAAAATTCTCAGAACTGCATGAAAACTTACAGAAAGGTTGTATAGCATACAGAGAATTTATTATTAGTTTGAAAAAAATCAAAATAGCAACCGTTGCCATGGAAACAAAAAAAAGCGGGAAAATCAAAACTGCTCAGAATTGCATGAAAACTTACACAATGGTTGTATAGCATACCGGGAATTTGTTTTCAGTCTAAAATAAAATAAAATGACGACTGTTGCCATGGAAACACAAAAAGGCGGGAAAATTAAAAGTGCTCAGAATTGAGCAAAACTTCATGGAAAGGTTGTGTTGCATATTGAGAGTTGGTTTCTAGTCTCAAAAATTTCAGAATGCGGAAAATTGTCATGGCAATTTGGAAAAAGGCGGTAAAGATCAGAGTGCTATGAAATGAATGAAGTTGAAGGGAGTTTCTTGTTCTGAAGTCTGATTTGGGAGTTCGTTTGGGAGACTTGTGTATCAGCATCCTGATACAATTATAAATATTTTTTCTTGTTGACAGGAATATTTTTGTCAAGGAATAAAGCAGGGATCACTATACTAGTAACTTGTAAAAGCACTATCAGTGGCAGAGACTTTATCCCAAAGCTATAAAATAGAGCAAGACATATTACATCGGTAATCGAAAGTCTTTTATTTTTTTTAACGGAGCGTGAAATTCGATAAAATTTACCCACCATCTCTCGGTTTTGTACGTTGTCAACACACATTATGTAACACCAGTATTATAGAATTAAGAAGAGCCAAGAGAGAATGGCAAATGTACACGGAGTAAAGTAGTAAAAAAGATATCTCTTCGTAAAAGTTCCAAATACAGGTACAAGAATGGTAACAGGATATAAAAAAGTGACAGAGTGCAAAACAAGAGGTAAAATGCCTTATATGTGAAGGCTAAAGAATGAATGATGAGTAAATAGGAGTTTGGAGATTTTACAGAATACATGTAATTTATATAATTCAAAAATAGTTGATGTTCATCGGTGTTGTAACCATACAATGAAACCAGTCTTTATCTTTAATTTTTTTGGTAATGTCAATAACAATATATCTACCATTAAAATCACTTACAGTGTCATATATATATCAATATCAACATGGTTTTTTAAACAAAATACAAACACCAGCAATTCTACTATTACAATGACTAAATATGATTTTTGATCTCCATTCATCCTCGCAATGTTTGGTTCAAGCCATCCATGCATCCCAACACAACCAAAAATCTAAACTTACATTACTATGTAGAATGACAAAGCAAGCAATTTTTTTTTATTTAAATGAGTTACCTCCCTTTAGTCATTCATTAACTGGTGAAAACAATGAACACTACATGTATAATCTGAGATTACTGTTTATATTTAACTTTCTAGAAGAAATATGATAAAATACTTGATTAAGTACATTAAAAATAATTGTTCCAATCGATTAAAAAGCAACGACAGTAGAATACCGAATGAACAAAGGAGTGGATTTTACAAAAATCGAAGTCCAAAGACATGGCAAAAACGAGAAAACAGAAAACAATGACGTTAGACAGCTACAAAGCACAGAAATAAAACAACACAACATTCAAAACCAAGGCACTCACAGTGTGGTGTGAACTCCCATGAAACTGAGAGTGACATCAGGTGCTCCGGAAGTGTAAGCATGTCCTGCTCTATTAAAAGCACCCGTCACACTGCAAGTGAGGCAAATATGTTTTTGAAAGATCTGTTTGGTTGCTGATTGGTTAAAGTCTTTTTCTAACCCTTAGACATAGCCAATAAAAATCCACGGTACGTGTTACTTCTTTAACCCTCAAACAGTGCAATGGTAAAATTATGAATTTTTTTTAAACAACCTTAGTATTCAAACATTAACAAGGTACAAACATCGCTAATAAAGACAACACTAAAATGATATACGAGACAACACAAAAAACTAAGTCACTAACAGTGTGACTCCTTTAAAAACTGGGAAATAAACTAGGTGGTCCGGAAGGGCAGGCATGTCACACTGTAAGTGAGTCAATCTAGTAAATGTCAAAATCGGCATAGTCAAATCCGGGAAAACGTGAATCTAGCTGAAAATGTCCGCTTTCATTTGTTACGCTGACACGTCATATCTTTCAATGATGTTATGGTGACGACCAAATAAATAACAAAGCTCTTTTTAGTTAGTTTTTCATCAATGTTGTCATAAAGATTAAATTTAATTCTAGTTCCTAATTTTGTTTGACCAAACACAGAACCGTTGAAATACCGAACACTTTCAAACTATTTCGACTCTGACAGTTTCGAAATCAGCCCCATGTTATGGCGTTTCATATCATCGACTTTTGGCGAGTTCTTCTTTTGCCTCATGATCCTTGATTTTACCTGTGAATTCACTAGCTTGACAATAATTGGTTGGACTTCACCTGGTTTACCTGAAATTCGATGTAAAACTTGAATTGTTCAATGTCATCGCCAAGCTTTCCCTGACAAATTTTTCAACAAAATTCTTTCTTAATTTTTCCCCTTCACTTTCTGGACATTATATCACTTCAATATTAAATTTCCAGGGGTATTGCTTATTGTAATTTGCCATTCCTATTGGAACTTTGATCTGACCTGGTTATCTATCCTCCACTTTAGTTTTCAGTTCAACCATAAGCTTGTGTCAATATCTTTTTTCATGTTTTCTATCAGTTTATTTACAATTGTGCTCACAATATTTTTTGTCATTTTTCTTAACAAGGGTACAAGGCATTATCTAGATCTTTTTTCTTCACAACACCTTCAATACCGTCTTTGATTGAATCCAAATCATTTTGTATTATTGACATATCATAGTCTGAAATACTGTCGAAAGATATTTCACTTACTAATCTTTTTGATGGAGACTCTTTCTTCATTACCACTTTAGATTTGGTTACTATAAGAATATAATAAACAAAATCATTCATTTTATGTTATAATGATATAGTACTGACATGGAGCTTTTTTCAATTAATAACACCCCAGGTGTTCAAACGTAATCGATTTCATCAACAGAAGAATAAAAAAAAATAATGTAATGTTTAAATCTACAAATAAAGGGTAACAGACAAATAAAGGGTAACAGTAAACACCTACAATCCCCAAAAACTACAAATAAAGGGTAACAGTAAACACCTACAATCCCCAAAAACTACAACCAAGGGATAACAGTAAACACCTACAATGGCCGAAAACTACAAACGAGGCAAAACAAACAGTCAACACCTACAATGACCGAAAACTACAAACAAAGGATAACAATAAACATATACAATCATCGAAAACTCCAAAGAAAGGATAACAATAAACATATACAATCATCGAAAACTCCAAAGAAAGGATAACATTTAACACCTAAAATGGGCGAAAACTACAAATAAAGAATAACAGTAAACATAAAAAAAATGGCCGAAAACTACAAACAAAGAATAATAAACAGTTAAGACCTACAATGGCCAAAAACTACAAATAAAGAATAACAGTAAACATATACAATAATCGAAAACTACAAACAAAGGATAACAGTAAACACCTACAATGGCCGAAAACTTCAAACAAAGCATAAAAGTAAACAATATGCAATGACCGAAAACTAAAAACAAAGGATAACAGTAAACACCTACAATGGCCGAAAACTACAAACAAAGCATTACAGTAAACAATATGCAATGACCGAAAACCACAAACAAAGGATAACAGTAAACAATATGCAATGACCGAAAACTACAAACAAAGGATAACTGTAAACAATATGCAATGACCGAAAACTACAAACAAAGGATAACAGTAAACAATATACAATGACCGAAAACTACAAACAAAGGATAACAGTAAACAATATATAATGACAGAAAACTACAAACAAAGGATAACAGTAAACAATATGCAATGACCGAAAACTACAAACAAAGCATAACAGTAAACAATATGTAATGACCGAAAACTACAAACAAAGGATAACAGTTATCACCTAAATTGGCCGAAAACTACAAAGTATAACTAATCTACATATCAATCACGCGTAGAGGCATGGCTGTGGAAATACCAAATAATCCAGATGAGTTGTAATAACGACAGCAGCAATGCTTATCTGACGTTTTTTTTTCATCTCACAAAAGTATTTTTAATAAATAATTGCAGTAAATGCACCGAGACAAAGTCTATACAAGTACATATGTTTGTTTTGTAGATTTCAGTTACTAGTAATGTTAATTATGGCCTTTAATTTAGGGTAATATCCATAATTATTTAATCGAGAAAAGGTTATTTTTCCGAGGTCCGTAGGACCGAGGTAAAATAATCTTTTCGAGATTAAATAAATATGGATATTATCCGAAGTCGATTAAAGGCCATAACTGTATTATTATACTGAACTAAAAACTAAAAACAACGGTGTTTTATGATATCAATATCAAATCCATATGACAAATGTCTAAATAAACAAATACGAATGGTAATGGGTGGTGAGTTAGTATTTGCTTACATTACAGGGATTTCCTCACGACCTGAAAAGCAACACATTAGTCAATTAGTCAACTATAAAAAAAGAAATAAATGTAATGTTTTTTTTTAATCGGGAGCAAGTTCCAGTGCTTCGATCCTTTTTACGGGCGTCCACAGAAAAAAAATCGTTATGAGCCTTTTCCTCAAAACTTTAACTATCGAACTCCGAGCTTTTCATCTGTAGAAAGAGCATACTGCTGTACGAATGTTAAGTACTTATGGTGTTTTTTATCTTGGATTATCGTAATGTCCCTGTCAGTGCTACAGCCGAACCGATTGGCAGCCATGTTTATTTACGTTTACGTTGACGACAAGGGAAATAACTAGTTATTTGTTCGACGTGCTAAAGCGCGCCTTATTCAAATTAGTTATTTTGCCTACGCGCAATTTCCCGAACAGTTATTTTGCCTACGCGCACTTTCCCGAACAGTTATTTTTGCCTACGCGCTATTACTTGTAGAAATACCAATATTATTTTTACCATAGTTTCTATAGTTAAGTATAATATTATTAGAGTTCTATGACAGAATAACTATCAACGATCGTTACCATGACGATTTAATGAACAAACAACTTCAACAGCGAAATGGAATGATTGCTTCTTAAAGGCCGACCATTAAACTTGAAAAGGGGGGGGGGGGCTATGGTTTTTTTTTCTAAAAAAATATTTTAGAGCCTATTTGATGTGAAAAAAATATTTTGGCTGCCAAACTGATGAAAAAAAAATTTCTGGAGGAGGCTTTCTGCCCAAAAAAATACTGTTAATTTTGAAAACAAATATTTTGTTGATACTCGTAAAGTATATAAATAATTTTTTTCTCGCGAAGCGCGAAAACAGTTTTCTGTCCAGAAAAAAAACCATAACCCCCCTTTCAGGTTAAATGGTCGGTCCCTTACATAGTTACAGATGGCTTTCTATATAATAAAAATCGTGTTAAAAATTAATTAGCCCTGAAATCTTTCCTGACATTTATTACACGCATTTTACACCATTAATATAAATAGTCATGTAATGTCAATTCTATTAGCATAGAACGCGTGATTGGAAATCCACAAAAAGTACAGAGATTAAGAAGAAATCAAGGAGTTCTCTTTGTTTAAAATTAAAAAGCGTTCAGACTGTGAATCGTTAAGATTTAAGTCATGAAAAAAGACTAAAAATTTGTCGACTCGACTAAGGATGTAAAACTTAATCGCACCGAGCTACCTATTTTGACAAATTGAACGACGATTAAACAATTTAATTACCAGAATCTAACAGAACTTTCATTCCAAAGGACATGATCATGTGATAAAATTATCATGGAATACAAGACCAAAAATGCATCACAATGTGACTGCAAGATGGCAAAACAAAAACAATACACAGAACAAAATAACAAATGAATAACATACGTTTATGATATACACAGAACAAAATAACAAATGAATAACATACGTTTATGATGGATTTATTTACTAACTTAAGTGTGAGTAATGGCACAAATACTACTGAAAATATTTTATCAGATGAACAGTTCATTCCAAATCCACTGTATATAGCTGTAGTCACTGGCATGTGTTCCCTAGGTATGACAGGGAATTGTTTAACGTTGATAGCTTTATTCAGAGCAAAACAATGGACGTCTGTAAACATTTTACTTACCATCATGTCTATCTCAGATATTCTCGCTTTAATTGTTACTGCCACAGTCCCATTCGAATAACGATTCTTCGGACAAGTATGGTTTGCGACGTCTTATTTTCAAGACGTTGCCATAGGAAATAGTTGTTTGTCTACAGTGATTGTGAAAGAACGTATGCTGTACGTAAGCCTTTGCAGTTCAAGACTGTTTGGACAAGAAAAGTAACAGTTACAATGTTGGTAGTCGGTTATGGTATATTTTTCGCGTTAACAGTCGTTCGAATTTTAGTTTCTCTGTACGTGAGTAATGACTACTTCATGCTAAAACTGTATATCCCTTACTTTGTGCTGATACGGCTGGTTCCTTTTGCTCTAATACTAGGTACAAACATCTTGATGATCCATGGCTTGATAAAAAACAGGAGCAATTTCAGCAATCTTTCAAAAGAAAAGGTTGAACAGGTGAGGAAGAAAACAGAAGTAAAAATTACAAGAACAGTGGTGATAATGACATCAGTTTATTTTGTTTGCATGGTCCCTACTGGTATACTTATCGGTATGGGAATCGGTGGGTTCGTCCAATTTTACGGCAAATTTATTATTTTGCAAGTGCATATTGTTTTGCAAATCATAAATTTTTCAGTAAATGTAGTAATTTACACTTTTACAAGTGGATTTTTCAGAAATGAATTTAAAAAGATGTTTTGTTGCTGTATGAACCACACAACAACACACCAATCCCCTCCATGAGAAACCATGAGATGCGGTCTTATTTTTGTTATGTATATTTGTTTTGTTGAAGTTTTGCAGTGCATAGGGTTAATAATTGATTTTTTGGGGGGAAGGGCTTGAAAAATACTGCCATAAAGGTAATTATGTTTTGTAAGGTTTACTGCAAAAAGCAAAATACTCCGAAACGTGAAATGAAACACCCAATAGCATATTTTTCCTACAAAAAAAAAAAAAAAAAAAATGGCCAAAGCAAGGCATTTATTCAGGATCATACATGTGTGAAAATGTTAGATTTGCCGTTTACGGCATGCACAAAAGTCTGTAGTCATGTGCATTTTCACAATTTCTTTCAAACAGGTGAAAGTGATGGCTTGTCCTATTTTAAGGGCGACCAAGTAGCTTGATAAAATAAATGACCCGAGTTGACCTACCTAATAATGGTAAGGTGTACTCGTTCTGGGTTAACAATTTTGATCCACAGACTATTTGTTTGTGAACACCGATTAGAAATTACAAGTGAATTAACAATTTCTTTCAAAAATTATTTCATTTACGGGGATGTTTTTCTTGAATTAAAAAAAGGAGGGGGGTCTAAGCACATGGTAAAAGCCAAAGTGAGACTTGCTTATCATCTAATTTCAGGTAATACCTGTCAATACCTTCATGTTTTTCAGAACGGTCCAGTCTTGTCGATAATTGTGCGCCGTAATATTATACCTTTAAAAGCATGGAGCACTTTAAAAATTATGATTTCTTTCCATATGTATTGGAAAGCATCAGATGTAAAGTAGTTCCAGAAGTTTACAATCTTTTTACACAACCATGCAAAATACGGTGCCGAAATATGCAATATTAAAGTCAGCAGAAGAGCATTTCCACTATCTAAAGGAAGTGAAACAGACTTTTGTTGTCTCTTTGACACATTCCCCGTTTCCATTCTTTTTTCTATATAATTGTATTTACCATGAAAAGTAAATCAATGTCATATGTTAATACTGTCCTAAGCACAAACATACACACGCATCAAGCAAACAAAAGATCACGTGGTCTTTTGTGTACAAGGAATTGCCTTTGACAATACAAGTTATTAACTCGAAAGCCGTAAGCTGAGAGTTGTTAAAATCATCCGAGAAAGTCACGTGAGGCCTCAGGCCTATTAACGTATTTGTAGAGCTACATACTTCCGATTAAAAAATATTGCGTAAATTTCTTTCAAAATCCTTTTTTGTAAGTCGAATATTGACGGTGTTGCTATATAGAATTGATATTAACATACAGTACATAAATATTCACAGTATTTACGTCCATGTCTCTTGGAATAAATCCAGTAATACTGTCGCGTAGAACTTTGTCAAAGATGAAAATAATATTTGTTTACCTGTGTCATGTGTATTTATAGCAATGGAATCGACATGCATACGAAATCACACATTCCGATTATTTTAACGTATAGTTAATAGATTAAATGTACCGTCTGTTCGTATTTGTCGAATCAGTTCTCAGATCGGCGAATATATTTGTTTACCTTGGCTATTTAGCACATGAGTTGAACTGGACACCCATGCGAAAATCACCCATTTCGATCATATTCACGTGATTATGGAATTGCCTGTGATTTTTTATTAACTTTTGATAAATTGTACTTTCTATTCCCCTTTATCAAATCAGTTCTCTAAGGCCAATAAAGCATATTAATACGTTATTTAATGCAGCAGTTCTTTGGATGATTACGAAGTTTTGCCACGTGTAGATTTTCAGGGCTTTCGAGTTTCAGCTCCATCGGAGGTTTGATTTTTAAACTTACTTTTGGCTTTTGCTAGTGAGGGTACCAAGTCCAGTTGTCTCGAATTCCTATCGTTGTTTACGTTTGTCTTTTGTCTTATTAGTGTTTTCCTGTGTAGTAACCTGGCAGATTGTAGCATGTAATAGGGACTTTTGAATCGTGTTTTTTACGGAAACAGCTCTATTTTTATACGTAAAAATCAATACATCAATAGATTAAGAGGGAATCACTAATGAATGAAAACTGTTGACATAAGGGTGATTTATATCTAATCGATTTGTAGCACTTTAGGTTAATTTTTTATCTTCAATTAAAATTTACAGAGCTGGCCGGTGATACTGCTTACCTAAAGTTTCAACATGGACCTGGCTTTCCTAAAAACTTTTTAACACCAAAACGTTGATGTCGATAAATAGTTCATTTATCAATGCTTTCATTGAATATATATTCAATTGTTGTAAGGTTATCTCAGTTGCACTTTAATTTCTATGAAAACACACTGACCCCATGATGTAAACAACCTGTCTGATGTCCGGTGATACTGCGCATGTCATAAAAAATAGGTTAAAACGTGGAGAAAACGAATGATTTCAGAATGATCTTTTGGTATCCATCAGATATATTATTATGCTACAAAATAAACCAAAATCAGGATTTACACTTCATTCTATTTCAAATTATTGTATATTTCAATAAGAAGGGTAACATATTCTTAGCCTTGATTCGTAAAAAAATATAAGTCAGTGCATCGTGATGTAATGCGCGGAAGAATTACATTTTTTGTGTTGACCTACAATTTGTCTCACTAACAGGTCAGTGTCACTTGTTATCATTATTTAATCAAGAACGATATCATAGCGAAATTGACGGTGCGCAGTATTACCGGATGCGCAATAATCCGTGACACGACTGTAGTTAAAGAATTGTCGTACAGGAAAAATTATAAATGTATTTTAGTTTGTTTATTTGAGGTATATATTACTTTCAATAGGTTTAGAAATCCAGTATTCCTTCTTACTAGTATGCGAGGCGATTCTTTCCGCCTTCAATTACACGAGAGTTCCTATCTCGAAAGTCCCCGTTTTGTTATTTTCAGCCATTGAAGATGTTTCCTGTTTTCCATTTTATTATATTCATTGTAATGTGGTTAGGTATTTTCAAAGTATTGTATTAAGGAATTATGATTGTTGTCTTCGGGTTTTTATCCGTTTAGTAGGTGATAATGTAACAGGGAATTTATTCCGGCATTGTATTCCTTCCTTTTGGATTAAATGCACTAATGAAGAACATTAGTTCTTCTAAGATGGGGTTTTAAATGACTTAACTTTTTCATCAGATGTGAGATGGAATTCACCGTTTTTGAGAAATGAGATGCCAAAATTGGGAAAAACTGGCAAACTTTGATGCAGTTTTTTTCTGTGAGTTTTAAATAGCAGATTTAAATGGATATATTGAAGAATTAAAACAATAGACACTATTTGGTCAACAAGACAAATTTAATTTTAATTTTGTCAGATTTTGATACATTTTTTTCATATAGGGTTAATAATTGATACCTTTTTCAATTAACAATAGGCCCGAAGGGGGTTATACGAAAACATTGACGAATTTGATGGACTTTAATCAGTACATTTTTTTTTTCGCATTGTAATACTGGAGTTTGCCAACAGTATAAGAAAACATCTTTATCATTGTATCATTACTTGTTGATTTATATCCCCGTGCTGCAATCGTACAATGCTGTGCTTTGTTGAGATAGTTTTGTTTCTAGAATTCTCCCCATTTTGTCTTTTTTTTTGCTTCAGTATTTGTTTGCAGATGTTTTTGATGTCGTCATTTGTATATTAGGCGTTGTCCTTTATACTGGAGAAATGATGGTCATGTAAAACCGAATAATTCAGTCGTAATATTCCACGCGCTATGATCGCTTCATTAACCTCGAGGAAGGAGAGAAGCAGATACGGCGAGGGGCTGAACTGTAATTTTGGCACTTATTTACTTATTTATTTACTTATCTGTAAATCTTTAATAAAATACGTTTTTAAAAGCACCAGCTTTTAAAAAGGTATTTTATTAAACATTTACAGAAATTTGCGATCTTGAGATTATTTTTTCAACACTTGGTATTTTATTGAAATCAATAGAACTTGTCAGTTGTTTAAAAGGCATAGAAGTTGAATCGACCGTAAAAAAAGACACAGACAAATAGATAATACAACAAAGTAAAACGCCATAGCAATAAAACCATTATCGTACACTTAATGTAACAAGTTAAAACTTGATGCAGAGCATCAGGTCGCCGCAAAATATTTTGACAACTGTGATTTTGAGTGAAATAAATTGGAAATTTGATGTCTTTTGAAATTCATATTTATGTCACAATCATTCCCGGTTTTCATGGAAATCGGGTACTAGAATGGTTCGCTGCAAGCATGTCTGTAGAAACGAAAACAAAGCTTGCTCATTGGTCAGAAGTTCCCGCGTAATACTGGTGCTAAATGGTGTGCGTCGTCTCCGTAATCCCGCTGATTTGCACATCGATATAAACCATTCGAGGATACATTGGAAAAACTTGAATTTAACTATGAACTGATTGCCTCATATATGTTTACATTGTCATTGCCTTCAATGTAATCAGTTTGCGAAATACAACCATGGACAAGTAAGGGACGACAAATACCCAAACTAGCTATATTGGAGTCAACTGGTATAAGGAAAGACAATCGTTTCTTTATTCCCGGTTGCCATGGTAGCTTTAGGAATCCGTCAATCTGTATTTTAAAAAGGTCGGAATCTGATCCGATCAGCAGATTTCCTCTGGTATTATTATCTATCCTGAGGGCTTCCGATATGGGAAATGTGCATAATTTTATATCTACGGTTCCGAACACTTAAGAAACTGTTTTGTCGCAGCTTTAAACTAACGATTGTTTGAATATTTCATAAAATATCGTTTAACAGGTTGAAATGTAATATTTTGATATAAAGCATTTTTTACAATTTATAAATGTATCCATACACACGGGTATGGATTCGTTGCTCTTAGGGATGCCAGTATATTTGTAAAACTAATTGTTGTATATATTTGTCAATTAATGTAAACAATAAAATACAACGAGGTGAGCTTAGCAGGATGTAGTACATTTTATCCCAGATTGAACAATCACTCCAGTTATTTAATTCTTTGTTACTTATATAATGTATTAATGGCTATAAACCGGGAAGCTTTTTAAAAAAGCTTAACTTGTACAAATTTAGGTTTATTCTTATATAATTATCTTACATGTACAATCCTATGTTTAAAACAGCGAGTGGAACCTGATTTTCTCTGCAATTTTATAATTGCCATTGAGTTTCAATTTAATCCTTCATCAGATACGTACTCAAGTAAACACCATAAAAGACCATTTTTACAGATTAGTCTATTTTCAGTAGCAGTGGTTATTAATTTCAAACCAGTAGGATTCTTCCTTTATCAAATATTTCATGCATCCGACTTTCAATAACATTTATCCAGGGGAACATAACAAAAAAAATCCTATTTTTCAAAAAGCCTTTTCTTAATGAAGATTAAAACCTCTGACATTTTAACCTAAAAATAAAAAGGTTGTTCAGTATCCTCACTGTACTACAATCACATGTTAAGGGGGTAGACCTGGGTAGGCCTAAAATTTTCAGCTCATTTAATTTTCTTGATATTTTCAGTATTAAAACTACATATGTTCATGTCCACTTTCAGCAATTTTCAACAATTTCTACCGTCCCGTTTTATGTCTAGTGGTCATCAAAGATACCTTGTTTCCTCTTGTTATTTGGTCCGTTCAGGACTTGATTGTGATGTATAAAATTGGCTCTAATTAAATTCGTATTTGATTTAGAATGATTTCAAATGCAAAATTCTGTAGTTTAGACATGTCTGAAAGTAAGCACGAATGATGATATTAAATTTAACAACTTTGAACAGAAATAAGTGGGTGTTCTGAACAGTTTAGGCTGAAATTTTTACTCCATTTTGATCACTTTCAAACACCTCTAGTAAAAAATTCTGTCGTTTAATTTTCACCAAAAACTGAGAATAGAAAGAAAACTGGTATATGAAAGATATATCAAAATTTTAGAAAATTCTACCATCCCATTTTTTCTTAATTTAGAATAAAGTGGGTAAAAATCAAAAAAATTGCTGAATCGGCACTATAAATTACCTCCCTTGGAAGAAATCTGACTTTTACAGATTTTCATTATCTTTGGACAGTATTGCATAAATGTAGGATAAAATGGACTCATTATAAATAACTGGATGTTGAGTATTTGTTTTCATGACAAAGTGAATATTTATTTGCTGTGTGGAAAAAATTTTACAGTTCTAAAATTTTGATCATACCTATTGCAATGATTCTATTTGTTTGTGTAAGTAATAAAAAAGTGAAAAACAGAGTTATCTCCTCCTACCCCAGGTCTACCCCCTTAATAAAGGGAAACTAAAGCCATTAATAAAAACCCATTTGTTTCGTAGAGGTAACAATCATGAAAATATGGAGTACTGGATAACGAAAATGCTTGGTCGTAATTCTTATATTAAACCTACCTATGACGTATAAGCAAAGATCATAGTTGTAGGTCTCATGGTGACCTCCAGATGAAGACAACAATAAAAGCTTTGCCTCTGAACTTTCTCTCTCACACACACACACTGGCCTTGTATAAAAACCATATGAGCTGTTGTTTTTAATTTCAGACGTTATACTCTGATTGATTATATTTTAATCATTTTCTTTAATTGACTTCAATTTATTCGAAACTTAAACTTTCCAATTTACATCACGTGCCCCTTCATGGAAATCACAAATAAGAAATGTTATTTTGTTGTCTTACATTTTCGCAGGCCTAGACCTTGACACAATTTGGAATTATCTTCCTTTTCAGCCAATATCGCAATAAATTAACACAGATGAAAATCGATATTTTCGGTATTTCGGCAAATGCAAAGTACGGTACCAAAAAGAAAAAAAAATTGGTGGGTAAACTGAGAAAATTTAAAAAAGAGATTATTTTTGTTTTTTGTGTATTTATTTTTAACCATTAATAAATTTTACTTAATTTCATCTGTAATATAATTAAACATTACAAAGTTTTTATTTATTCCCCCAGAGGGGGTACTCTCCATTATCATCTGTACCTAGGCTGGTCCACGAAAAAAATATTTAACCTAAAAAAATTGTGATTTTTTCAAACTACCCCAAAAAAATAGTTCCTTTTCAAATCACCCCCCAAAAAATAGTTTCTTTTCAAATCACCCCAAAAAAAGTTGCTTAAATAAATGACCCCAAAAAATATCTAGAAAAATACCCCCCAAACAAAGTACCTTTTACATTTTTAGATAAAAAAGATGAAAAATGAAATCACAATGACACAATTTTTTCCTGGATATATTCTCTCAACTTATGCCCATAGTTTTCAACTGTGGATGATCTAACATTTTCATTGCTTATTTTTTCGCACACCTTTCCCCCAATTTGTGGAAAGTGTTGATTGGTTATCTGTTTAATGGATAATACCACCAAGGAAGGTCCATGTAAAACTGTAATTTTCTATGCAAACAAAACTTCAAAAATAATTACACCCCAAAAAATATAAAATATATGCCTACCCCCAAAAAAATATCTCATCAATACTAATACCCCCAAAAAATAGCCAAGATTTTTTCTATCCCAAAAAAATATCTATGAATTTCTTGAACCCAAAAAAANNCCCCCCCCCCCTGGGTTTATTCCATACTTATCATTTTGTAGGAAGCAGATGGATATTGCATGTAAATGAATCTAGGATACCTTTTTACAGAATAACAAATTACAGAGTTGGCCACTGTCATTAAAAACGAATATATAATATCAGCCTTGCTTGCTTTTAGTAAAAAGCTTCATAAAGGAACTACATGGTTTGTATACAAGTTGTTGGAGATTGTTGTGAATTCAAAATTTTATGTCCATTGTATTTAATTTTGTCTAGGGTAATGTTGCAATGTTTGATGTAGATATTGCATACAGGTCATTAAAATTATTGCAGTTGGAGTTAATTAACATATGTCTTATGGTATCATGTTCATTTACTCCATATCCTTTCGTAAAATATTGATAATAAAGAGATCAAAGTATCAAAAGTTAATCAGTTTTATTACAGCCCCTTTCCTACAAGTTAATTTGACAAAAAACGTCACTTGCTGACATATTTTCCACATCAGGTCACTGAGAAATATAATCAGTCGTAACCGAGTAATGTTGATCATTACGTTTGCAGCATTTCTCACAAATTTTCATATGTATATTGGACTATCTGTATGATATAAACATTGCAGAGAGTGTTAGTGACTTAATATTGTATATATACGTTCAATAAAAATTTACTTTAGGGGCTTGAGATATGCTTTCGTCTATATAAATTAACAGACAGTGTATTTTCAATATAAGTTGACTTGCAGCCTGAAATATATATTATCTTATGATGCGCGCTTATTTTCTTTTCCCTGCACGAATAGTTATTTGCGGTACATAACGAGACTTTGAAGCTGGAGTTAGATATGAACTTGTTGAATCGCCTTTACAGGAATTTAATTGGCCGAGCGCCAAGTAATAACACATCACGCGTGATGTGCTATTATTTTTTCGACGTTTCTATTGGACCACTGTGAAATCTCGTTGGCCGTGATTAACGTTACCTAGCAACGATGTTGTTATTTGAAACATAAACAGCAGTTCGGCACTAAATATTCACAGCATCATAAGAGAAATAGTTTGAACAACTCGAAAAAATTGTATATCGATGGATATTAACTCTCGTTATGTAATTTTAAATATAATAAACTCGCCAAAGGCTCGTTTATTATATTATGAAATTACATAACTCTAGTTGATATCCATCGATATACAATTCTTTCTCGTTATGAAAACTATAAATATCGTCTCGAGTACAACCTAATATTGTACCAATATAATGCTTTTCATGCACTGGAAAATATTGCACGGTTATCTTACTTCGGAGCATCGCATTAAAATACCCTTTAAAAATGAGGTTTTTATTTGTTTTTTTTTGTTTTGGTCGTGGTAATATATAAAAAATGTACCAACAAAAGCTGTTTGATGAAGGCCTCATAATGACTTAATTTAAAAGTAAGTGAGAACCGAACCGTCAGTCTGAAAAGAACAATCCAAGGACAATGGCAACGTCGGAAAAACCAAGAAACGAAGACATAACACGAGCACGGCACAGAAAAGAAAATGAAGACACGCACATATACAAAAATGAACAACACGGACCCAATAAAAACCATGGGTGAGATCAGGTGCACCGGTAGAGTAAGCATCTCCCGTTTCTTATAAGACATCCGCCTTGTTGAACATGTCAACTCCGGTAGTAAAGTCAAATCCGGTAGAGGAAAATCAAACTTAGTGGCAAAGAGAAAGATCAGTTGTCATCTGGGAAACAGATATCTCATAGCGGTCCACAAGATAGTGATGTCGGCCGTAAAACTTCTGTAGTGATGACCTCAAGTTATGGGCAACATACCCTTGCTTAAGTAGCCTATTTGTAAGCAACCGGGCTCTATCAATGTAGTCACTGTATCGACCACAGGCCCTTGAGTAGCGAACAATTTTTTCATTATTGCTAACTTTTTTCCCATTTCAGTTTATGCAAGCCCTGTTTTCTTTAAAAGAACAACAATTAAAGGGTCATTTTGACTTAAAGATGCAGAACGACAATGGGAATTATTGGTGAGATTTGTCACCACCGATTCCAGTTACATTCAAAACGAGGACCTTACTATCATAAGCGTATCATTTACCGAAACTTCTTCAGGGATAAAGAAGTACATTCATTCTCCAATAATTTTGTAGTCGCCATCACGAGTTAGTTGACGAGTATAATGGTACAGTCTCACGTTTTACGATCGACGAGTTTTCTAAGGTTACCAATGAGTCGTCTCATCTTTAATACTCGGCACCTGAATCGTTTTTCAGGGCTCCGGCTACAGAGCTGCTGGGCGCGTCCACAGTTAGGGGATAGGGAAATGTCTTGTCAATGCGGTGTAGCCTGACTGCAAACCATTTCAGCCAAACTGTGTGGAGAAATGCCACTCTCAATGCAATTTAAAGACACCTTCTGTATTTTTCTGATGAGAAGAGACGCACTATGTGTCATATGTGTCATATTAATTTCCTGCCCCTACCTATTTCTCCCCTTTTTTTGGCTCACGCGACCAAACGGGTCAGTGTAAGCTTTTGTCATCACTTGGTGTCAGTCGCCCGCAGTCCGTCCGCCGTCCCCCATATGTCGTTCGTCTGTTAACTTTTAACATTTTCATCAATCCTCTGAACCACTGAAGCAAATTCAACCACACTTTACAGGAATGATGTATGGAACGTTCATTACAAAGATTGATCATATAGGTGCAATCCAACAACAACAAAAAAAAAGAGACAAAAACAAAAAAGAAAAACAGGGCTTGCATAAACTGAAATGGGAAAAAGTTTAGCAATAATGAAAAAAATATCTCCTCCAGATTCAATTGAATTCTGAAAACTGACTTTTAATGAACAATTGCCACATCAAAGCGTTATTTTCAAAAACTCTTTTTTTTGTTTTTGTTTTTGTTCATACCCTCCAAAATTTCAACAATAAAGTTGACGCCAAACAGGGAACAAAATTGGTTTGGCTTAATAGCATTTTTCAGATGATTTTTAAATTACTTTTCCAAGAAAATTGATTGTTGGATTTTTCAATTGTTTCGCCAGAAAATTATATTTTCAATCTAAATCGTTTTCAGCGTCGACTGAAAAGTCAGAGTAACATAGCTCCGATTCGATTGTAAAAAATTTCATAACATAATTACAATAAACTTGTCCTCATATTATTTTATGGTCCTTTAAGTTTTGTGCTTGAGTTGTTGTTGTATATTTGTACTTACACAATTGTAAAAAAAATATTTGCAAAAAAGTAATAAAATAAAACCAACTGAAGCCATACTAAAATGAAGATAAAGTACGACGGCCGTGGTTTTTTAGGATATTTGTTTAGTCCGCACTGAAAAATGTCCAGAAAAGGAAAAAGAAAAGAAAATTTAAAATTTTTTACTAGAAAAATATTTTAGAAATAAAAACGAAAATTCACACTAAAATTCGCACACACAGACACACACACAAACACACAGTGGAAATCTTGTGTCTCTATATACGAAAAATATCTTTTTGTGTCAAAATTGTTTTGTCAATAAATATACGAGCACAATGAATACTATAAGACGATTTCTTAAGAGCTTCCATAAACTGACATGGGAAAATTTACACTTTACCGTCACTACTCAGTGAAAATATCATTCACTAAGGCACTTTGTAAAAATAATCGATACTTGGAAAGATCACGGAACAGCGAATGAATTCGTTTGTGAAAAAAATCTAGGAGTCAGGCTGGTGTTAATTTATTATTATTGTGCGTAAATATACACGTTCCGATACAAAATACTTTTTTTTGTATATCAATTTAGATTTGGTCACTAGACAAGACAACAAAAATCAGCCATATTCTGTTGTTGTTTTTAAAATGCTATATAGTACTGAAACGGTGCCGTTTTAAACCTAGAACACCCCATGTGCTCAATTAGATAAACAGAAGAATGAAAAGACAATGTAATATTTACACCTTGTCTACGTTTCAATTACGAGAAGAAGTGTTTTTGCGAAAAGATCTGATCTTAAGGTAGATCGACGACTTATACACGGCACCTTCGATTAGCTCATACTCGAAAATCGAGTCGGATTCGGAATTGACTTGTTTTTTTTAGCCGGAATTTTCTTTTCGCAGCCCTTTCTTTGTAACGTCACACTGAAATGACACATTACATCACTCACTTTCCCGCAAATTATCTCCCTTTACCCTAAATAGTTTAATTGTTTTACAAAATATAAAGTATCTCTCTTAATTAAATGGTGACACAAAGATTTTTTCAGCTCAACAGATAGATCAAGTGTATCTCTCTGAAATATCATAAAAAATATAAATACATGTATATAAATAAATAAAAAAAAATTTCTGATGTTTATTTCACAATAAAAAGTAACAATAAGGATGCTCTCAGAGTTCCCTATACATTATCTGTAAATGTTGCTGAAAAATACTGAAATTGGCCCGATTTTCAAAGGCTGATTACAAGAAAAGATGATCGGTTACATATCAATTTTTTAAAAATTTTTGGGATATGAGTTAATACCTACAAAATATCTTTAAAAAAAAAAAAAAAAAAAAAAAAAAAAAACAGGTCTGAAAATTTTATTAGGCTCGAACTACCTTAATAATCTAAATCAGTAGCACTATCGACAGCAACAATGCTTATCTAATGTTTTCACCTTTTCTATATTAGAAATATATATTTAAAAAAAAACAATTAAATTAAGGATATGGAGTAAATCCAGATGAGACAAAGTCACCACGTATATAATACATACATACATATATGTTTTGCAAGAAGCAGTAACGCCCATCCATTGATGTCGGACTTTGCACCTTTTTATGAACAGAATAACTGTCAACGAACGAAACCATGAAGATTCAATAAATAAACGACTTCAAAAGAGAAATGAAATTATTCCCTTTAACATAATTACAGATGGCTTTCTATATGTAAAATCATGTTAAAAATTAGCAATACTGAGGATATAGCATTCCTGTCATTATTTACACGCATTGTACATCATACATGTATAGTCATGGATTGTCAATTCACTATTAGCATAGAACGCTGACTGATGGGAAGTCCAAAAGAAGCACAGAGATTAAGAAGAAATCAAGGGGTTCCCTTGAAAACAATGCTTGCGTAAGACTAAACCAGCGTGGAGACTGTGACTCGTCAAGGTGTAAGTCATGAAAGAGACTAAAATTTGTTGACTTGAAGAAGGATGTGAAAATTAATCGTACCAAGCGTTAGTTTGAAACATGGAAAGCGGAACTTTCATCCCAAAAGGCATAAAATGTGATAAATAACTAAATACCGAAGTTACTGTGAATTTATTTTCTGCATATGCGCATTTCGACAACTTATGTCTCTTCAGTGCAGATAAAATCTAAACGTATGGAAGACCATAGAATCAAATATGATAAAAGGATAATTGAATACAAAACCACAATGGCATCAGATGGCGAAACAATGATGGATTTATTTACTAACCTAACCGTGAATAATGGCACCAATGCAACAGAAAACAGTTCCTCTGATGAACAGTTAATCCAAAATGTATTGTATATAGCTGTAGTCACTGGCATGTGTTCCCTTGGTATTACAGGGAATTGTTTAACGTTGATAGTTTTATTCAGAGCAAAGCAATGGACGTCTGTAAACATTTTACTTATCATTATGTCTATCTCAGATATTCTCGCTTTAAATTGTTACTGCCACAGTTCCATTCCAGCAACGATTCTTGGGACGAGTATGGTTTGCAACGTTTTATTTTCAAGACGTTGCCATCGGCAGTAGCTGTTTGTGTACAGTGATTGTTGGATGTGAAAGAACTTATGCTGTGCGTGAGCCTTTGCAGTTCAAGGCAGTTTGGACAAGAAAAGTAACAGTTACAATGTTGGTAGTCGGTTATGGTATATTTTTAGCGTTAACAATCATTCGAATTTTAGTTTCTCTGTACGTGAGTAATGACTACTTCATGCTAAAACTGTATATCCCTTACTTTGTGCTGATACGGCTGGTTCCTTTTGCTCTAATACTAGGTACAAACATCTTGATGATCCATGGCTTGATAAAAAACAGGAGCAATTTCAGCAATCTTTCAAATGAAAAGGTTGAACAGGTGAGGAAGAAAACAGAAGTAAAAATTACAAGAACAGTGGTGATAATGACATCAGTTTATTTTGTTTGCATGGTCCCTACTGGTATACTTATCGGTATGGGAATCGGTGGGTTCGTCCAATTTTACGGCAAATTTATTATTTTGCAAGTGCATATTGTTTTGCAAATCATAAATCTTTCTGTGAATGTAGTAATTTACACGTTAACAAGTCGATTTTTCAGAGATGAATTTAAAAAGATGTTTTGTGGCTGTATGAACCATATAACTACACATCAATCCCCTCAATGAGAAACCATATGACATGCTGTCTCTACTTTTGTCACATATCTTTGTTTGTTGTAGATGTGTAGTACATAAGGTTAATAATTGATTTTGTTTTTGTTTTTTTTTTTTATGGATGGGGTGAAAACTACTGTTATAAAGGGGTGAAAACTACTGTTATAAAGGCAATTATGATAATGTTTTGTTAGGTTTACTGCAAAAAGCAAAGTATGAAATGAAACATCCAACAGCATATGTTTCCTACAGAAATGTCCACAGCAAGGTAGTTATTCAGCATCATAAGGAAAAATGTATTTTTCTAATTGTTGTTAACATGAAAACTAAATCAATGTCATATGTATACTGTTCTTAACAAAGAATTATAATCAGGTGGTTTTTTGTATACAAGGAATTGCCTTCAGTTGAGAGTTATTTTTAACTTACCGCTGGCTTTTACTAGTGCCCATACCAAATCCGGTTGTCCCGAGTTCTTATCGTTGTTTACGTTTGTCTTTTGTCCTGTGTAGTAACTGGCAGATTGTTGCATGTAATAGTAATTTTAAGCCATCGTAGATGTTTCCTATTATCCATTTTATTATATTCATTGTAATGTGGGTATGATACTTTCAAAGTATTGTATTGAGGTATTATGATTGTTATCTTGGGGTTTCATCCATTTTCTAGGTGTTAAAGCTTTTTGTATATGGATCATTTTCTTCGCATGTCTTATTTGTCAACTTGCGAAGCAAACCATATATTACACATACTGCCTGCAATTGAGGATGATAAACTTGATAACCACACGAAGACAGTATATCACCCGAGACGGTAGTCGATGGTGATATTCTTTTCTGCGTGTTGTAATCTAGTATTCCATCCAAAATTAAAGGCAGCATGTGTTATATTATACTAAACATCTTGACTGTATTAATGCTGTAATTAACATCAATGACGTCACTGTACAATTAGAGCAGGCGGTATACTCGACTAACGGGGGTTGTACTCAACAGAGGGGTGGTATACCAAAATACCATCCTTACGTTAAACCAATCAAAATTAAGGAAATTCATGTGTAGTATAATATAATTTCTTATCAAGCTCTGATTGATAATAAGCAATGAAACCCAACATAAATCCATGTGAAACCCTTTCTCTAAAAGTTTTGAAGTCATTTATCGTGGATTTTTGATTTGGTTTGCTTATAATTTTATCTTTCTATACAACATGCAACTGTATGTTTTTGAAATGTAAACAAAATCTTACACCTGTACTCCCTGTAACATCAACTATTATTCATTGTCATTTGGTGACTTCAGCAATGCATTGTAATCTGGTCACTTGTTTACAATTACAAGACAACCTTCAGTATTGTAATGATGAATTATAATGAAATAATTGGAGAATAGCATTTAAGACAAAATATTAAGGTTGTTCATAGGTGATTCTAACATCCTTGTTATTTGTTGTTTGTTTTTCACATTTAAGAGAAATTCAATGCATATTCTTGGATCTTGACCTTGATTACCCTTGACCTTAAGTCATGACCTTAACCTTTGATCATATACATGAATATATTCAAGTCTAGTTTAGGTTCGTTTAAGGCGATATATCAGTGATTTACATTCAAAAGACCAAAGTCATGATGAGTGTTGTTTGTGGGGGGCTGAAAGTTGTATTTGCAATAATCAGAGGGATTGATAATCTTCATTAGTGTGGATTTTTTTGTTTCATGGAAAGCACGATAATTCTATGTCTTTGACTTGACATGCTATTTGGTATTCATGTTTATTCGTCGTATTACTAGTAGGGGATGGTGGATGTAAGATGTCAGAAAAAAATTTTTGAGGGTGGCAAACACTTTTAAATACATGTTTAACAAGGGACTTTTGAGCGGTTTTGATTCATGTTTTTTTCAGTATATTTTTTGGCGTTAAACTATACCATGGGAAGGAAGGAATTGGAACAGGTGAAGTGGGATTATATATGGGGTGAAAATCTTGATCAAAATGTTTACATTATAATTGTTGATATGTATGTTCTCGCCTGTCAGACTAAATGTACATGTACCAAATTTTGTAAATATTTATTATACTATTTTTTAGAATATGGTTAAGTTAAAAATAGGTAACATTAAATGTCGGGGTTTGGCGTCAGATAAAGTAAAGCTTCAAGATTTATTTTTGAGATGCAGGAAAAATTACGATATAACCTTATTGGTCGACACACATTGCAAAAAGGAATTAGAAGCTTATTGGAGATCGGAATGGGGTTATGAGTCAAGGTTTTGCTCTTATACCACAAACAGTAGAGGGGTTGCTATACTTTTTAAGAATTCGTTTGAATTTGATATCATAAAAAAACTTTATGATGATACAGGAAATTTTCTAATGTTGAGTCAGAAGATTCAGGATTATCAATCTACTTTGGCAGTTATTTATGGCCCTAACAATGACAGTCCAGCATTTTTTAGTAAACTACAGCAAAATATTGAATCCTTAGGGAATTCATCTGTCATTGTTAGTGGTGATTTGAATGTTCCACAGGACTATATCTTAGATACTTTAAATTATATTCATAAAAATATTGAAAGGTTCCAAAAACAGATTCATCAAATGATGGACGAATTGGATTTGATAGATACATTTAGAGAATTTAATCCAGATTCTAAAAGGTTTTCCTGGAGAGGCCTCCACAAAAAACAAGCGCGTTTAGATTATTTCTTGACATCATCTGATTTTCAAGCATTTATTACCGAAGCAGATATAAGTGTTGCATATCGGTCGGGCCACTCCCCAGTTCATATTGTACTGAGTTTTAGTGAACATAAGCGGGGAAAGGGGACCTGGAAGTTTAACAACTCCTTATTATATGACGAGGAATATATTAAAATTGTAAAAGAGTGTATTAATGATACGGTTAACCAGTATAAGGTTGATGACACTGAAAATCTGTTTGAAACAAGTTGTAATATTGATGACCAATTGCTCTGGGAAACTCTCAAGCTCATTATTAGAGGGAAATCTACATCCTACTCATCCCTTAAGAAAAAAGAGAGAGATAAAAATGAACATAATCTTGAATTTACTCCATATCCTTTTATTCACCACTAAAGAATTACAGGTAACAGGAGGAGATAATAGTGAGGAAATTAATAGGGTAGAAACAGAACTTAGAAAATTAAGGGAGGATAAAATTAAGGGCATTATTTTAAGATCAAAAGCAAAATGGAATGTGGAAGGCGAAAGAAGTAGTAAGTATTTTTGTAATCTTGAAAAGAGACACTTTACAGAAAAATCTATTCCGAAACTTATTATAGATGATGGTATTGAGATTACAAGTCAAGATGAAATTTTAAAACAACAAAAAGTATTTTATGAGAATTTATATGCAACTAAAGGCATGAAGGTCACTGAGCAACATCACACCTTTTGATGAAAATAACCCTTTTATTAGTAAGCTTACTCCTGAGGAAAGTGAAAACTTAGAAGGTAACTTAAAACCAGAAGAAATGCTTATATCCTTAAAAAATATGAAAAATGGTAAGTCACCAGGACTTGATGGCTTTACTGTTGAGTTTTATAAATTTTTTTGGTCTGATTTAAAATACTTTGTCATTAGATCTTTTAATTAAGCATATAAAAGAGGCTGTTTGTCTGTTTCCCAGAGGCAAGGTGTCATCACATGTCGTCCAAAAGAGGGCAAGCCTAAATTTTATCTGAAAAATTGGCGTCCAATTTCATTGTTAAATGTTGATTATAAAATTTGTGCCTCTGCAATTGCACTCCGATTTAAAAGGGTATTGGAAAAATTAATTTCTGATACACAGATGGGCTTTATGAAAGGTCGTTTCATTGGGGAGTGCACAAGACTGATATGCGACATTATTGAAAGATGTGATGAAGAAGATACCCCTGCCATTTCGAAAAAGCTTTTGACTCTTTAGAGTGGGGCTTTATCATCAAGTCTTTAGAATTTTTTGGATTTGGTCCATCCATAATCCATTGGTTTAAAACATTTTATCATAATTCTGAAAGCTGTATATTGAATAATGGACATCTTTCAGAGCGTTTTAGTATTGAAAGGGGAGTCCGTCAATGAGATCCTCTATCTCCTTATTTATTTATTTTGTCTGTGGAATTTCTTAGTGCGTCAATTAAATTTGATCCTAATATTATTGGGGTAAAAATGAATAATTCTTAGTTTGTGATAAGTCAGTATGCTAATGATTCTTCATTGATATTAGATGATGATGTAAATTCATTAAATCATGCCTTGAATAAAGTTGAACTTTTTTCTACATGTTCTGGTCTAAGGGCAAATTTTGATTAAACCCAAGCTATATGGATTGGGGCAAGAAGGGGCTGTGGAGAGGTACTCCAAACAGAAAAACCTATAAGCTGGAATCACTCGGGCAATTTTAAAACACTAGGTATTCATCTTTCACTTGGTAAACCTGACAAATATGTAGATAACTTTATTAATGGTATAGAAAAAATAAAAAGACTCCTGAGTGACTGGTCATTAAGGAACATTTCATTATTGGGTAAAGTTACAGTAATAAAAACTTTGGCTCTTCCGATATTGGTGCAGGCTTTTACTTTTCTTCCCGATCCTCCAACACATATTGTTAGACAAATCCAGGACATTTTTTATAAATTTCTTTGGAATGGTAAAATTGATAAGATTAAACGCAACACTATTATTGGAAATTATGAAGATGGGGGTCTAAAATGCCCCATGTCTTGTCATTTAGTCATGCACTTAAATTCTCCTGGATAAAGAGAGTCCTGGATCCAGATAATATGGCTCCATGGAAAGTACTTTTGACAGATGTGTTGGATGATCTTGGTCAGGAAAATTTCCGGCATTATACCGGTGGTGCCTTAAAAATTCTTGGTGAGAAATTTAATCCGTTTTGGAAGAATGTAATCAATATTTGGGCATCTATTAAGGAAGATCCATCCACAGCCCCTGAAGACATATTGTCTCAGTCTATTCGGCACAATGAGGTGATTAAAGTTGGCGGTCATCCAATCTTTCTCTCTCATTGGGTCAAATCTGGAATATTTTTCTTGAATGATTTAGTTAAAGAAGATGGCAGCTTTCAATCTTTAGACGAATTAAAAAATAAATATGATATTAAAACTAATTGTTAAGAATAACATGGCTTGCTACTTGCAATTCCAACAGAGTGGAAACTGATCTTGCGTAATAAGCATGCAAATAAATTAAATGAAATAATCTCCAAACATATGTTGCTAATCTGTGCCAGCCAAAAGGTTGTGAAACCTTTTAATAATTTATTTAAAGAAAAAGTGTTCGAAAAACCTTTACATTCACAGAACAAGTGGGCATTAGATATAGGACTTAATGAGATACACGAAAATTAGGACCTATTTTAAAAGGTTCCTTTCAAAAATATGCTTAATACAAAACTACAATCATTTCAGTATAAGATAAATCTCAGAATTTTATACACTTACAGCAAATTGATGAAATGTGGTCTGTCCGACTCTGAATTATGTAGTTATTGTTTTGAGACTAAGGAAACTCTAATCCACTTGTTCAGTGAATGTCCTTTTGTTCGCTCTCTTTGGTTTCAGTTCGCTGATAACTTGTTGTCCAAGTGTGGCATAACTTTTAATATCTAACCAGTTGCATACACTCTTGGAGTCTTGTTTGATTTAGACAGTGAAATTCTAAACACATGTCTCATTATCATAAGATATTATATATATGTTTGCAGGATTAAAAAGCAAATGATTAATTGGACAGAATGTTTAGAGCATCTAAAATATTAACGAAATATAGACCTAAAATCATTATATCTTTGTACGCCAAGACAGGCACAAAACATTCAAAGAAAATGGGAATTTGTGAAAAACTTGTTTTTGGTCTGACAGGTGAACATATGCATTAAAAACATTTATTATATGCTGCTTATTATATGTAAAAATCTAAACAGTTATGTTACAAAACAAACAGTTTGTATACAAATTTTATTTTTGGACAATATACAAACTGTTAAAAAAAGATGTAAAATGCATAATATTTTGTAAACTTATGTTTTGATCAATAAAATTTATGTGACAAAAAAAAAGAAATTCAATGCGTAGCTGCTATGTTCGTTTTTAAATCATGGAGGAAATGGCGATCTGTTCGCGGTGCCAAAACAGACCCACCTTTTTTTGTAGTAAAAGGTCTGATAAGTTGCGGAATTCCTTCTGAGATGAATTAGTAACGGAAGAAATTGAGATTTATTATAGGATTAAACACCGTTTTAAAGGAATTTATTGGAGAACAAAGGAGACCAATTCACTCACAAACAAATAAAAGTCAGAAGGACTTTTATGATATGTTTGTGATTGACTTGGTCGAGTTTATACTCCAATAAATGCCTTTCAGACGGTGTTTAATCCTTATAATTCTTTCAATTTGGTGATTAGTATTTAAGTTCTTATTTAAATTATGCCAATCACAAGTTTTTGTTCTTGGCGTATGAATTTATAATGTGAACTTAAATGTGGGTCGGTCAACGTTGTCTATCGAAAAATAAACGACTTCAGAAATTCAATGCAGCCAATCATAACAGCGTGTTTCCTAATATGCGAATACTATTAGAATTATCAACTGAATCCATCCCTATGAGGTATTGCCGTAAACATGAATTGTAGTGCATTATCATTTGGTGGATGGTTAAGATAATTATGTTTGAAACATGAGACTAATTAATTTGCATATGGTAATTTTTACGGTCGACATCACCATCTTGTGGACCACTCTGGGATATTTGTTTCTCAGATGATAACATATCTTTCCCTTTAAAAGCTTAATTGTATTCCATCTACTGGATACGGCGGGTGTCTTATAAGAAGCAGGAGATGCTTACTCTACCGGTTCACCCCATCTCACCCATGGTTTGTTATTGGGTCCGTGTAGTTCATTGTTCGTCTGTGTGTGTGTGTGTCTTCATTTTTCTTTATTTTGTGCCGTACTCGTGTTGTGTTTCTGTTTTTTTTTTGTTGTTTCCGATGTTGCCATTGTCCTTTGATTATTCGTTATGGATTGACGGTTCGGTTCTCACTTACTTTGCAGGAATGTTTTAAATATCAAAGGTAATTCAAGAGTAATTCAAGACCATGTCATATTTAATGGGAAGGGATTATTGTATACATCAAGAAAAAATAAAAATCTTGAAAAGGTGAATTTTGATCTATAGTTCACAGAAACATCCGTAACCAAGAAAGTTGAATTATATTCAGAAATCACCATTAACTGTATTTAGATAATTTTTTTTTTAGATTAAGTACTAAATTGCGAAATTGCTTCATAGAAACTTGTACACCTATATATCATATAATAATAATCATAGGCATGCATTCGGTGTCAATTTGCAGTACAAAAGAAATTACACTTTTTTTATCAAAACATTGCTGATAACCCAGCTTCATTCAATGTCTAATAGAAAATATCCTATGATTGTATTTTCACCAAAAACAGAGAAATAGAAAATCCTCCACACATATAACTTATATCAAAATTAGCTAGGCTATGGAATAGCTTAGCTATATAGATAGTTCTTGAGGGAAAGTGAGGAGTACGCTTGCGCAGAAGACTATTGACCAATAGGAATTTCAGATTCTCGAACATCAAAATGGCGTCCAGTTTCGTCCTGATAAAACGGGGCGGGGTTTAATTTTTCTGTTTCCTTGTTGAAGTTGAAAAGTATTATAAACATTTACTATAGGTGGTACTTGGAACGGGTTTCACGGTAGAGAATGATGGGATTGGTATTGCAATATCGCTTAGCAAAATTTATAAATATAGATATGATAAAAAGAATAAGAACAGTAATGTATAAATTTAAAACCAGAAGTTAATAGATAAAGATGAGGTATGGCGCAATAATCAATAATATACGAATACTATAAAAGACTTTTCAATTGTGTTTAACAAAGCGTGATTGTAGTTTGTTGAGATACTTAGGCCCGGGTACTCAGGCAATGGAGAACGAAAGATGGACAGAGATAGAATTGCGTTTTTTGTGGAAGAATAAAGAGCTACCCTAGGAGAACGCAAAAACAAAGAAAAAAAAAACAAAAGCACGAAACTACTTTGAGTTGCTGTTGGCAAAAAATTAGAGGTTTGATCGAATCGGTGACTGTGTATCACATGTGCAGACCAATAGAAGAAATTACAAAGAAGTACCGAGAAAGGCTTACTTCAAGTATTGATTTGAGTATACAAATACATCATGAGCCACCACACCCTTGTCAATCAAACACGCATTTTTCTATCCAAGGCTATTCCATAGCCTAGCGTATCGTTTTTATTTCATAAAAACCATTATCCGATTTATATTATCCATTTATGTTTATAAAGTCCCCTCGTGTTTTCTAGTTAAATAAAGATTCACTGTACCACTTTTCATAATGTAAGGAAAACTTACCCAAAGGCATAATATTCCTTTATGCTGGGCGTCAAATTGAAAGAATTACTTCTCTAGTTTGATGATAAGATGGACATTTTATTTCTATTTATGATAAATATAATACTTTTTGTGTTACCAATAACAACAAGTAATTTTTATGTTAAAAGGAGTTTACTCATTCTACCCCAGGTCTACAACCACAAATAACAAGAGTATTTCGTTGTCATGTAGTCCCTTGTGTAAAATAATTTGTCCTAAATATCAAGAATATTTCATGGTCTTAATGTCACTTGTTTTTAAAAAGTCTGTAATGGTATTTTATTGTCATGTGGTCACTTGTGTAAAATACATAGTCTTAAATATAAAGAGTATTTCGTAGTCATGTAGTCCCTTTTGTTATATATATTGTCCGGTTGTATTGTTTACGTTTGTCTTTTGTATTTTTGTTGTGGGTTTCTCTTGTGCAGTTCCTTGTTACTTTGTGGCATGTGACTTTGTTTTTCGGTCATTGTAGGTGTTTCCTGTTATCTTTTTTATTCTATTTTTCTTGAATATCAAAAGTATTTCATGGCCGTAATATTACTTGTTTATAATGTGTCGACTTAAATATCTGGAGTATTTCATTGTCATCCTGGCCACCTGTATAAAATATACTGCGCTATTCATTGTTCACTGTTTTTTTTTTTAGAAAAAACGTAGGCAAAAGGGCAAATTAAAAAAAAGTTTTGCATATTTGATTCAATTTTCCTCCTGAATGTGTCTATTGCATGTTTTTCAACCCGTTTAAAAAAGTTTAAAAAGGGTTAAATTCGGGGTTTTCTTTTTAGTTGTGGAATCTTGATTATTTATCGTTTTTAGATGGGGATTGCTTTATTGCTAACAAAAATATCCAGTTAAAGTATTCCGACGGATGAGGAAGCAGAAACAATAGGACCAAAGGGGTCAAATGGATTTTTTTTTAATATCTTGCATACTTTGGTGTATCATGCGTGAATTGAGTTTGTTGTTTATATATATATCTTCAAAATTATACTCACATTGTATAACCTCTTGTCTAGTATATAATTACGATGTTTGCGGTAAATTTGTTTCATAAAGTGCTGAAACTATTAAAAGGAGTCGGTTTTATTACAGCTCTTTTGTGAAAAGGTATATTAGCAACAATTGCCTGCATAAAATTAATATTCTAATGCAACATTTATATAACGGAGGTTTTGATTGGTCAAAACTGACCGTCAATTCCACTATCTACACACCTGGGACAAAGTATGTTCCCTGTTTAGTCTGGTTCCTAAGATTGTTACAAATTCACGAGTCAAAAACAGAACATGAAATTGATTTGTTGCAACAGTACAGTATTTGAATACCCGAGGACATCAATCTTGATTTGACGGTCAAAATATCCGTTTGCAGGCTCCGCTACGCATCGCCTATAAACTGAATTTTGACCGTCAAATTTAAGATTGGCGCCCTCGGGTATTCAAATAATGTACTGTTATTGCTTAATTATAGCAGAAACAACAGCTGTAGAATACCGAATGAATGAAGGATGTGCACCCATAGTGAATCTGTACACCGTGCAATCAAGGTAGCGACTAACTGTACGAAAAGTAATGTACAACATACAAAAAAGAGGCATGCAGACGAAAAGTAGCTTCATTATTATGTAGTATTTGTATTTTATGTGAATGGCAAATTTTAACGGAAAACAACACTATTAACCTTTATTTGCCCGATATGTGTAAGCGTTTATGTAATAATAATAATAATAACGCTGCAATGACCGAAAGAGTTGCTGTACACCTAAAAATCAGGGTAGGAATAAGTGCACAATGTATAGTTGATAGCGACTTAGCAGTACGCAGGATAGGACTGTTTTGATCTTTTATAACTATAGTGAAAGGAAACGACAGAAACCACCAGATCGACATCTTTTTTGACTTTCTCGAATTTGACGAAAATGGCCATGTTAGTACTAAAATTTACGACAAAAGGCACGATTTACATCTCAAAATTATCAATTTACCTAACATGGACAGTAATATTCCAGCTTCTTCCGCCTGCGGAGAGCTAGCACAAAATATACAAACATTCTCCATAGACATGGTTATCTCCGTGAACGCCTTGTTAGTCAAGGCTTCAAAAATTCCGTCTAATACGATCTTTAATAGATATCAGTCCCTTGTGGAAAATTTTGAAGTTTCGGTTCGAATTCTGATTTAAGATTCTTTCTTTACTTAATATTGGGATGATCATTTATTTTGATTGTCTACGATCTGTCAATGGTAATTGCTGTTGAGTTGCTACAGGACACTACTGCAATGAAAGGGGAGGTTTGGCTAGCCAAAAAACCCCAAAAAACAAAACAAAACAAAACGGTTTAACCCACCATTTCTTTTTGAAATGTCTGTACCAAGTCGGGACCATTGCGGTCGACAATTTGCGGCGGTTTCCATCTGACTTATCTTTTTGTCTCATGGACTTCGGCTTTCGACCACTCTGTTCGGGAATTTTGTTATTACGTATGTGACTGTTGATATTATACTTTATTTAATGACGATTTTATTATGTACAATTACGGTGTAAACAAGTATTCTATTTTCACTTTTCTATTTTTTTCCGGTAGAAGTGTCAAAATAAACTGGAAATGATGACATCTTCAAATACTTTCCATTTACTGAAGTTAAAAGTTTATGCAAACCGAAATCTGCATTTTTCAATTGTCAGTCATATCGATTACAACAATGTCGGTTTTTAAGTTAAAAGTTTATACAAACCGAAATCTGCATTTTTTCAATTGTCGATTACAAGAATACATCTATATAAAACATTGTTGGTTTTTAAGTTAAAAGTTTATTCAAACCGAAATCTGCATTTTTTCAATTGTCGGTGATCTTGATTACAATAATACATCTATTACAATGTCGGTTAGTACAGTTGCATTATAATGTAATTTCATACGAAATCCCCGAGGTACAAGTCGACCTTTCATCTGTTTTATAGTATTTCATATTTTCTTTAAAACTTTCGATTACATTTATTTCTAAGCTTAAACTCACAAATCTTGCTTTAAACTGCAGTTTCGTTAGGCAACATTATTTTTTTCACAACCAACTTCTCTTAAACGTTATATAACAAGTCACGGAATGTTTCAATATCGTGTATTCCAAAGGATGTTATGTCGATTGGCATTCAAAAAACAGTTAAATGCCATGGTATTGGAATATTGGCTGCGTTTCCTACAACTGAAATGCTTACAGTGCTGGTGCTTTATTTTTGTGGCACTCTTGTGCGTTTATATATATTTGCTTTGTTTTAATTTGTGTTAAGATTGCCGCTTTTTATTGGATTTTTGATTTAAGGATTTTTTCCCTTTCTCACTTTTTGCTTCGGGTTTATATGCTATCAGTAAATGTTGACACTCATTACGTACATGAGGTGGTAATCACAAAAACATGAAAGTCCGGAGACATAACTTAAACTATAACACAGTACAAAAAAGCATTGGACAGCTACAAAACGCGGAATAAAAACAACATTCTAAACAACTAACAATGTAAACTCCCATAAAACCGAAAAAAAATATCAAGTGTTCCTGAAGGTTAAGCATGTCCTGTTCTTTTAACAGAAACCGCAACGCGGTCAGTGAAGCATAAAAGTGACAACAAAGTCCGAATCGATCAAAGGAAGAGACCAGTAAGGAAAATCCGTATAACATTCGACTGAATCAAGGAAACACAATCCGACACAGAACATTTTTGGCAAGCCGTCATATTCCCGACTTGGAACGGGCATTTTGTAAATAAAATGGTGGGTTAAACCAGGTTTAATGATGCATCAACCTCCCGCTTATATGACGACTAACTATAGCTTCTGTGTGCCCAGATTGTTTAAATGTCAAAGCCATAATATTGTCAGGGGCACTACACTATTTCAATACGCCAGTGTTTGACAGACCTCGAAAATAGTACTATAAAAATAGTGCCTTTTAATTTGTAGTGACTCCAGCCGATTGATACATGTTAATCAGCAAGATCAAAGAATATTTCTGGGTGAATGACGGAGAGCAAAGAACAGTTGAAAAAAACATGATTAAGTTGCGTAACAAGCTAGAACGGATCGAATGAAATACGACCAAATACCGAAAATTCTCTGTTGCGACTATGTACAAAATTAACCGGAACGTTTCAATTCAATTTTATTTTCTTATTTGACATACAACATATGGTTTAAATGTATTTATTTTATCGTGTTGGTGATCTGTTAACGGAAAACAAGTTCCCGCACCTGGGAAAATTCATTTCTTTATTATGTGAATTTTTGAAATCCCGGAATTTAACATACGAGTCAATGGGAGGCCGAATTAATGGTGTGCCTGTCAAAACCTAGAATTTTATATTTTTGTCGTTCGAAGTACAAGCCTTGTGTCATACAGGTAAAATGTTTTTGTAGCTCGATGCTCAAATCACACTAAAGTTGCAAAAAGAGAAACATCTAGGAAGAAGCCAAAACGTAAACAAAACCGTCTTCAGTAAAATTGGAAATAGGAATTGAATATTTATCAATCAAATCTGGATATCGTCCAATAAATTTCTTCAGAAAAACTATTAATCTGCATTTCTCGAAGCCCTGATTTAAAAGTTTACGAATTAAACATTTGTGTCGTTTCAAAAAATCTTGATAGTGACTACATGCTCTAGCGTATCGGATTAATTGAGAAATATATACTCCATACGATGGGGAAGACGGAATATTACTGTCGAGGTGTGGAAAAATTACAATATCAAAATTGAAATCGTCTCTTTTGTCATAAATTCGTGTGCTGAGATTGCCACTGTCGTCAAACTCCAAAAGAAAATCTAAAAACGAAACAGAATGGTCAGTGTCTGTAGTCTCCTTTATTTCAAGTTCTGGGGGATATATTAATGGAATATAGTCGGCAAAGTTACTATTATTAAGCGACAAGACATCATCAATATATCTGTATGAGTAATTAAAGGATCTAGCCTCTTTAATTTTAATTTAATTTTGTTTGACCAAATTTTGCAAAAATTCTGTTTCGTAAGTGAACAAAAACAGATCGGCTAAGAGAGGAACAGATTCGTTCCCATTGGAATGCCGACTGTCTGTTGGAATATCTTGCCCCCGAACTGGACAAATATGTTGTCAATTAGAAATTCCAGCATGCTGATCACCTGTTCTTCAGTGTAGTATCGTGTGTTACCCTTTGGTACTTTGTTAGTAAAATATGTAGATGTATATGCTAAGGCTTGTCCTTTTTTGTAAGTCATTGCGTTCTTGATAAGATCAATCAAACGACTTTTCAATTTTGAATGGGGAAGAGTAGTATAGATTGTAGAAAAATCGAATGTTTTCAACGAGTGGATCTTAGAAAGTGACCGGGTTTTCAAGTTGTTCAGAAGATCTTAAGAATTCTTTAGTATCCACATGTGATTGATGCTACTACGTGAATAAACAGTATTTTTGTTGGCATTCTTTCACAGCAGTCAAAATCTTAGTTAGGATAATGGACAGTTCTTTAGTAGAACAATTGGAAGAGCCGGCAATGTACCGTTGTTTGTACGGCCACTTATGAAGTTTGGGTGTCCAGTACAAACTAGGCAAATCATTAGATTTGTCATTGGTAGAAATGTTTAATGATTCTATAAACGATTTATAATTTGCCAGGATTTCATCTTTATCTATAGTAATAGTTTTGTATGTGGGGTTGCCTGAGCTATTATCTACGCCAAGTTCTTGTATTAGGCAATCATAATAGTGCTTTTTGCACACAAAAACAACAAAGAAAGTTTCTAAATGCACTGCGTATCGGAAGTTCTCTATCAAATTTAAAAAATAGACTTGTACTCCCACTGTATTTATTTTAGAGTAAATACAGTAGAATTACAAGTCTTATATCAAATTTAAATGATAACTTTTTATATCTCGCCTCCAAAGTTTCAAAATTGAGAAACTTTCAGCACAGGTTTCAATATAGAGTACCATACTTTTTGTGCTTTAAGTCGCTCTTACACTACAACGTCTAGCACAAACGTATGAGAAACGAACAAAAATAATTTTTGTCCGGTTGTAAAAATTTTTGTTCATTCACGAATTAAAATTAAAACGCACAAAAACGGAGGCATACAGTCGAACAGGCCTTGCACCGAATAAACTGAAAGGGCACCGAACTGACATCGGAGACCAAGTATCGAATCGCAAAATACACCGGTAGAATCCGTACAGATTTATTAAATTTTTAAATAACACGGAAACAAATGACACAGCCATGCCAAAAACGACTCAGTTAAAATAGAAGAATGGAATAACTCATGGATTTCACCAAGAGGAAGCATATAAACATGTCGCACAACAATTAGAAAACCAGTAATAAGCTGTTGGCTAAAGACATCATTAGGGTATTAAGAGTTATAATTAGTGTGCAGCTTATTTTTCAAAAGGTGAAAACTTTGCTGCACTATTTTATTGTTTCCATTTTTAGGTCATGTCCGATCAAACACTTTATAAAGTAATTGTAATGCTTGCCCTCTTAGCACGTTGCACTTGAAATATTGAACATATCGCCATTGCTTTCATACTATCAGCTTTCATATATCTTTCGGTTATTAATATTTCCAAAGTTTTTGATTTGATCTGCACATAACTGACATATGTTGTCGAACTGGCCATCTGTTAAACTAAATTTATAATAACTTCAGTATTTTGTTATCTGATACAAATTTCGTTGTCTCAATTCTGTACAAAAACGTGTCGCTCTTGTTTTTAATTTGAGTTAAAATCTTTAGTTTCTCTTTTTTAAATTCAGAAATAAAACATGTTTTTCCATTTTCATTTAGAACAAATTTCGTTCTTTTCTGCATCAGATTTTAAAAATCTTTCAGCCTCTGGTCTTCCGAATATTTTGATTCGATCTGCACTGAAAATATATAAGTTGTCGAAATGAACGTGCTGCTGATAAGGAATAAGTTTCCGAAATGGCCATACAGCTCATTAAAATTATTGCAGTTGGAGTTAACATATGTGTTATGGTCTCATGTTCATTAACTCCATATCCTTTCGTAAAATATTTGTAGGAACAGATTTACAGAGGCAAATTGACATTTTGAAGAAAATAACAAGACTTGAGATTTTGTTATTGACACGCAACCGATTTATACGAAGCTGGAGCACTCCCCAATCCTTTCCAATATAATCACTATCGATGTGTACTTTGTGGTAGAATATATAGAATATCTTTCTTACGGAAGCGTATTGATGTCACATGAAGAAAAAAAAATCTCATAATTATGAGATATTCTTTTTTCTTCATGTGGCATCAATACGCTTCCGTACTTTCTGTATTTAAAAAAAAGAAGAAAATCACTAGTAATTGAAATCATAGTGTGTCATTGACAAAGTGCCTTGCATGAAATATTATTTATTGATTTCTCAGATGTAATTTGCAAAAGGTAATCATTTCTTCCGTTTATGCAAATAAAAATATGTAAAAATTGTGAAGCACCTCGGTGGAATCAAGTTGGAACCAACTATATCTACCCTTTATCACATCATCAGGATCAATAACAAGGAAACCTACAAATCTCTAAGTATGAAGTGTTTTTGCAGTAGATTTGTTGTGTACTAGTTGTGAATTTTTATAAGGTATAACTTGCATAGACATATTGTACAAGTTGTGCCGATATCCAGACTTAGTTGACATTATTAAATCCAACAAATTTTCTGTAACAGAATTGAAAAAAAGACATTTGTGCTAAGAAATTTAAGCCTCAGACTAGTGTATTTCATAATATTCCAAAACCAAAATCAAGTAATAAAAGTACAATAAGCTTTCAAACTTCACTGTGTTTATTGTAGCAACATTTGTTTTATGCTAAAATGCACTTATTTTTAATCCATGGTGTTTCAGTCAGGTTGACTTTGTCAGGATGATGTGAGATATATACTTTAAATTTGTTGTTTGAGACGTAGGATTACTTTGTCAGAATTCTTGATCAATTGAAAGTACTCAAAATTTTTGATAACTGGTACAAAACTTCTGTACATGTTATAACATACTGTACATGTTATAACATGTACAAAATTACAACTTGTACACAACAGCTTTTTCTTTATATTATTTTCATATATCTATGAAAATGACATAAAGAAAAGCTGCATGTAAATGTCTGTTAAAGCATAATAGTTCCGTCCTCCAGTTGGTCACTATATTCATATATTCATTCACCAGCCCAGTTGTCAGTACTTCGGTGCTGGCCCGAAAGCCGATTCTATTTGAAATCTTACAATATCTATTTTTTGTAAATTTTGTTGAAACTAAGGAGTATCTCATCATGCAAAGCTCTGTCCTTAGCTGATTTTGGCTTTCTATTTAGATCATATTTGGTAATTTGTTCTCTATCAGTTTTTAAACATCTTTGACTTCATGGTCTTCCAAACATTTAGATTTTATCTGCACTGAAGAGACATACGTTGTCGAAATGCGCATATGCAGAATCAAAATTCACAGTAACTTTGGTATTTAGTTATTTCCTAACAGAAGGAATATCCTTCATGTTCATTAGCCATTTTCATTTCTGTTACTTAATATCTAAAGCATATTTTTCTATCCACAAAGAAAGCTTTATTTGCAATACACAATATTTGAAAATGTTTAATACATCCAAAACATGTGTTTCTGTGTTTCTAAATAGAGATTCTACAGATTCGTCTTTTTCAGATTTCAGAAAGCCTATTATATACTTTTGAAAAATATTGTATTTTCCTATATTTGGTTTTCATCTGCCTTTCTGTCCATATAATGCACTTTAAAAATCAATACATAAGCAGATCAGTGTATTTTTACTTGTTGAATCCGGGAAGGACAGCTTATTTGTGTTTATCTTCGAAACAATGATCATTTGTTTTCAGTGTACATTAAATATATGCTACGTTCAGTATTTACTGCAAAATTTCAACGGAATGTCTGTCTAAAATAATAAACATTTTATTCGAGAGAGAATCAATATTTGTGGGACTAAGAGGCTGTGAAAAAAAAAATCTGATACAGAGTTGATGTTCATATATAGTGTAATAATGGTGGACTAAATACTCTCAATTAAATGTAGAATTATAAAGCATCTAAAATAACCTTAACTAGAATTGTTTAGCCATCTAAAACCTATATTTCCCCTTCGTTTGTTTTGACCAATATATAATTTTTTTAGAAAAAAATACATTTGATCTTTAGCCCCTTTAAAGATATATTTTCATTCTGAAAATTGTGCAGGTGGAGACCACCATGGAAGCTTCCAATTTTATCAATCAAATTCTCTTATCAACAGCATTAAAATGATTGTTTGGTTAAGGGATGGGGATCACAAAACTTTTCAAGATAATCTATAATACTTAAACATTGGGGGTGTGCTTAGGCCAACCCTGCGGATTCGCATTATGCATCAGCCTATTCATCTTATCATAAAAAAGTAAAACAATTTATATAGTTTAAGGGTGGGGATCTCAACTGTTTTCAAGATATACTATAATTCTTGAAATGGATGGGGGTGCGGTGTGGGCAGGAACATCCCTTCAAGATTCTGGTATGAATCAATAAGTCCATCTTATTATATATGGTCCAGGGCGGTGTTCTCAATTGTTTTCAAGATATACCATAATTCTTGAAATGGGTCGATTTGTGGTGTGGGTGGGAACACCACTTACGGGCTTCTGATATGCGTTAACCAATTATCTTTTCACAATTAATAAGATTATGTATGGTAACTCTTCTCAAAATATTTACGATTTTGAAATAGAGTTGAGGTAGATGGAGGACAAGCCAAAGGGCTTCTTTAATACAACATCAAATTCTAATAAGAAAACATATGGTAAAGTTTTCAAAATAATAAATATCTTGTTTGAAATTTTGGGGGTTGAGGACCTCCCCTCGGGTATAAGTATTTATCATCCAATTCATCTTATAGTAAAAAATATTATATATGTATAAGGGTGCATGTGGCAAAAATATCAAAAGCATTCAAGTATTTGCATATCATCACATTAAGTCTAATGAAAAAAACCAAAGGGCTTCTTTTATACAACATCAAATTCTAATAAGAGAACATATGGTAAAGGAATGGGGATCTCAACAGTTTTCAAAATAATAAATATCTTGTTTGAAATTCTGGGGGTTGAGGACCTCCCCTTGGGTATAAGTATTTATCATCCAATTCATCTTATATCTGCACTGATGAGACATACGTTGTCGAAATGCGCATATGCAGAAAATAAATTAACAGTAAATTCGGTATTTTGTTATTTATTACCACTGGGCCGATGCCTCTGCTGGTGGACTGTAAGTCCCCGAGGGTATTCACCAACCCAGTAGTCAGTACTTCGGTGCTGACATGAAAACCGAAATTATTGAAACTTGCAATATCGAAATTTTACAAAAATTTGTTTAAAACTAAGGAGTATCTCCCTCTTGCATAGCTCTGTCCTTAGCTGAATTTTGGCTTTTCTATTTAGATCCTTTTGGTTATTTGTTCTCAATCAGCTTTAACCTTTTTTGGTTAATGGACTTCCAAATGTTTTGGTTTTATCTGCGCTGATGAGACATAAGTTGTCGAAGTGCGCATATGCAGAAAATAAATTGACAGTAAATTCGGTATTTTGTTAGTTATAGTAAAAAATAGTATATATGTATAAGGGTGCATGTGGCAAAAAATATCAAAGCATACAAGTATTTGCACATCATCACATTAAGTCTAATGAAAAAAAAAAACATATTAGACCTTGGAAATAAAGGTCTAGGTCACAGTGGCCTGATTTTGTTACATGACACCCCCTCCCCCCACAATCAAATATATATACATACCAAATATGAACACACTGGATCTTTAGATCATAATAATTCTGCATAGGACAATAATTCACTAAAAACTCTTTTTTTTACCTTGACATTCAAGGTCAAGATCACAATTACTTTACCCTTCTACGCGACACTCCGCCACGACCCAAGACATATACACACCAAATGTGAACACAATTGGCTCCTCATAAACTCGGTTTAACCCATCATTTCTTCTGAAATGCCTGTACCAAGTCAGGACCATTGCGGTCTTCAATTATCATGTGAATTTCCCCCTGCTTTGTGCCTCTTGTACTTTGGCTCTTTACAATTCTATTCTGTAATTTTGTTATGACCTCTTTCAATAAGTCTCCATTTGGTGAAGGGGAGAAATAATAAACCTAGTAATCTAAACACAATGTACAATACATTTATTCTAATAAAAACAACATGCAGTAATAAATATATAAATCTAACCTTCAATTTAGTGTAATGAAAATATAATCAAGAGTATTTTCCATGAACAACACCACAAAAGGCGAATACATGCATAACTGTATTTTAAATTGGACATTGGTAAAATGTTAGTACCAGGTGTATAATTTCACATCATTTTATTTGAATTGTATTTGTATGTTTCACTTTAAGTTGGAAATGGAATAAAACAGCACCACGTATATAGTAAATATTTTTTGTGTAACGTAACAATAAAAGGGGCCATTTGTTTTTCGGCAGACGCCCCTTCATACACACTGCAGTATAGCTGTTCATCGATACTGGTTTGCTATTTCAATTAAAATAAATAATTCAAATAAAATTTCTTTATGTCTTGTTCCACGTTAATTGCATGTACTTTATGAGGTTTCAACTGCTTACTATAATTCAATTCAAGGTTTTTATCTAGTCGGCAGAATAAAAGAGAAACTTCTATGAAAATGCCATTTATAGACCCTCACTTGAAAGATAAATGTTAGTAGAAGTCGGAGTATGCTAAAGATCTCTAATGCTTAATTCCAAGCAATCTTCCATTGATTTTATTTTAAGAAAATTGCATTGCAACATTATCATACCTACACTTCAATACTCCGGAAAAAGTTATATTTTTATACGAAAAAATCAATACATCAATACATTGAGAGGGAATCACTAATTAATTAACATTGTTGAGCTTAGGGTGATTTTTCTTAAATCAATTTGTAGCGCTTCATGTTAATTGTCTTTCGTCAATTCAAATTTAGTTAAGGAATTGTCATATAGGAAAAATTATAAATGCACTTCAATTTCATAAATAGTTTATTTTTATGTGATATATATTTATTTCAATAGGTTTAGAAATCCAGTATTCCTTCGTAGTGGTATCTGAAAAGATTGTTTATTCATTCAATTACACGAGAGTTCCTATCTCGAAAGTCCCGTATTGATAAGAACTATCCTTAATGTAAAAAAAGTGTCACTACCAAACAAAACATTGTAATAAAAATGTCATTAATGTACAATTAACAATACAAAATATGAACAAGGACTAACTATGTTACTAAAACAGTTTCAGTCAGTTTTCATATTTACACAGATGCTATACCCTTAACATGCCATTGATCTAGCATCTGAACTGAAACATGAGATCTGATTACCAAATACTAATTTTTTTTCTTAAGATCTATTTCGGGATGAGTTGTATCCCTTGGTGCCATCAAATTTGATGGTTCTCGTGGAAGTGTAATTTCAGAGTCCGCTTGCTCTGGAACAGTTCCAGGCAAGTTTGCCTCTTTAGGTTTTGTTTCATTTGATGAAATATCAGCAGAATTTGTAACAGTATTTGCTTTGGGTTTGTCGCCAGCAAATGATACTGATTTTCGCAATTTTTCTTCTCGTTTCGAATCCTCCTGCTTTGGATTGTCTTGCAATATATTAGGTTTCCCTTCAACAAAAGGGCTAACTGTTGCAACAGTTGCCTTTGGATCAGCAGACCTTCCGTCACCAGATCGACTTGTCTCTGCGGGTTTACTTTCCGAATTTGGAACAATTGATTTTTCTCTCTGTATACGGGTGATATCATTATGCACTGATGCAGATGTCATAACGGACGATTGTACGTCATTTACCGGTTTCGCTAAACCACTGGACGGTAAACCCCCATTCAGTTCTGCAGAAGATCGAATTAAATTTCCATTTTTTTCAGCCACAGATGTTGGCATATTTCCCTTTTGAACTGTAGAAGATCTTGGCGTATGGCCGTTTTGTTCTGCAGTTGAAGTTGGTGTATCATTAGATGTTGTGCCTTGTGTGTCGGCTGAAAATCCGGATGTAATTTTTGTCTTTTGCCTTGTAAGTGAACTTTCCGGAACCGCATTCGGATCATCAAAATCTGTTTCGATTCCACTTGGTGTCAAAGGAGTAGTTGTTCCAATAAATTTAGCATTCAGTTTCATATTATTATTATGTTCTTTGAATGCATTAGGATGCATACCAGTAACGGCGCCTTCAACACCATCATCGTCGTCAATCTCTACCATATCAATGATGTCGGGTTTTACCTTTTCCCTTTGAATATTACCACCAAATCCAGCGTCAACAGCTTTTTTCATCATTCCAATATGACTCTTTGGTTTCTTTTGTTCTGTAATATTTCAAAATTGAGTACATTATATTTCTATCACCCATGCTATACAAAAGCAGAACAAGAAAGAAAGAACTTATAATCCATCACGATCAACTTACGCTTTGCAATGACAGAAACTTGCCTCAGTGGATTAAATATATGAGACACGGTGTCCTACAAAATTAACCAACTGGGCAATCAGGGGAGATACCTGATGATAAAGACGAAGAGAGCAGCCTGGAGGACATTTCTAACTTATTTAATGATGTTGGGGAAGAATCGACATCTGATACTCAAGAAGGAGAGTTGGACCAGACTGTAAGTCATGCTGGTTTAACTAGTTTGGAAAACACCCCTTCATCAGACAATGCAGACTTCAGTCCCTTGAACTACATTGTATGCTGGTAAATCTAGCTCTCAGGAGACTGCACCTGCAATTGCAAATTTTCCAATCAGAATAACAGAAGACTTCAGACAGAACAGACGTGTTGCTGACCAAGTGTTTTTCCTGCGATTGTAAAGCTTATACAGTGTAAGGTAAACATCATTGTCTTTACGCCCTACATATCAAAGCTCGACAATGGTGTCAATTCAAATTCAAACAAAAGGCAGTATACCCTTAATAGTATGAATAAACAGTGTACCTGTATTTCTTTTCGCTGATTTGATTTTCATTGTCAAATTTCGATCTGATCAAAAACAATATGCAAACTAAACCAGTTTTACATAAACTGTATCGCTCACCTGGCAAAATGCTTCTACGCCATACATGAATTAAAAAGATGTTTTCTTACCAATGGAGTCAAATGTTTAGCTATGTTCTTCATTAGCTCCCGTGTTTTTGTCTGATCCTATTGAAATGAATAATTTTTGCAAAGGACCTTCTATACATTTCAGAGATGATAATTATTAGGATGGTTTTCTCATTCCTGGCTCCAATGTTAAACTATATTCTGCACTGGAGGCCATCTTTTTGTCAGATCCAAGTAACTTTCATACATCCTTACTGTAAAGATTGGTTGAATTTGCTTCAGTAGCGGCAGAGGAGATAGCAAATATATGCTTTTCCCATAGGGTCCCATGGTAGACTATGTTCTGCGCTGGCTGCCATGTTTTTTCACGGATTGAAAAAATTTCGGCAAACTAGGTAAAGGACCCCCCATAAATCATTCCTGTAAAGTTTGGTTCACTTTGCTTCAGTGTTTTCAGAGGAGATAGTCAATATATGCTTTTCCCATAGGATTTCGTGTAAAACTATGTTCTGCGCTGGCGGCCATGTTTTTTCGCGGTTCGATAAAATTTCGGCAAACTAAGTAAAGGACCTTCCATACATCATTCCTGTAAAGTTTGGTTCAATTTGCTTCAGTAACTTCAGAGGAGATAGCAAATATTTGCTTTTCCCATTATGGTAACATGTTAAACTATGTTCTGCGCTGGCGACCATGTTTTTTCACGGATCGAAAAAATTTCGGCAAACTAAGTTAAGGATCTTCCATACATCATTCCTGTAAAGTTTGCTTCAATTTGCTTCAGTAGCTTCACAGGAGATAGCAAATATAAGCTTTTCCCATAGGGTCCCATGTAAAACTATGTTCTGCGCTGGCGGCCAGGTTTTTTCACGGATCGAAAAAATTTCAGCAAACTAAGTAAAAGACCTTCCATACATCATTCCTGTAAAGTTTGGTTCCATTTGCTTCAGTAACTTCAGAGGAGTTAGCAAATATTTGCATTTCCGATAGGGTTCCACGTTAAAATATGTTCTTCGCTGGCGGCCATGTTTTTTCACGGATCGAAAAAATTTCGGCAAACTAAAAAAGGACCTTCCATACATCATACCTGTAAAGTTTGGTTCAATTTGCTTCAGTAGCTTCAGGGGAGATAGCAAATATATGCTTTCCCATAGGGTCCCATGTTAAACTATGTTCGGCCCTGGCGGGCATGTTTTTTAGCGGTTCAGAAAAATTTCGGCAATCTTTGTGAAGGACCTACCATACATCATTCATGTAAAGTTTGATTAAAATTGGTTAAGTGGTTTCAGAGGAGATAGCAAAAATATGAAAAGTTTACGGACGACGACGGACGACGAACGCCAAGTGATGGCAAAAGCTCACATGGCCTTTGGCCAGGTGAGCTAAAAAGGTATTCACTGACGAAATTCAATAATACAAATTCAATTAATCTTTTTCAGAATTTCAATACTGAAACATGCATATGAAATGGTATTATGAGTATGGGAATATATATGGGAAAAATAACAAAAAATATAGAATAGATTTAAATTTATGAATCGTATTGACAACCGTTACCAAAATACCACCACCTCCAATTTTCCAAGTTTCAGCAGACAACATGAATGCCTTGTCTAGAAAGATGGGAAGATCAAATATCAGAATCCTTGATAAATAAACCAAGTTATCTTTGGCGAAAAACTGGTCTGATAAATTCAATATATGGTGGTATATTTCTGCCCTCCTACTTATCAGATAAATCAGTAGACATGTGAGATATTTATATCAACATGTCAGATAAATATGTCCACTTGTCAAATAAACATTTAGATACTGATATGCCCAATAGACCAGGCAGTTATGGAAGAGTATATAGCAAATTCCAATGTTCGCATTTAAAAGTGAAAATCAATATATGACAAACAACGACATAATCTTCTGACAAGTCGACATAATAATCTGACAAGTCGACATAATAATCTGACAAGCCTACATAGTATCAAGCAAGGTCGACATAATTTTCTGAAAGGTTGATTAAATCTTCTGAAAAGTCGACATAGGTATCTGACAATTACTGTTATAATAATTTGAAATTATGCAAGAAAAGGTGTCAGATGATTAAACTATAAATTCCCGATTGACATGTTACTTCTTAAATTAAACCCGAAAGACTTTTAAAGACTATTTATATATAAAAATAGTACAGCAGAACGACTTTTTGTTACTAAAAATAGAAAGGTTATTCCCAAATTCAACAGAATTTCATTTTCATTAGTCAAGATGTCAAGCAATTGACCAATGACAGTAAAGCATTTAAATGCAAATAATATTGTTTGTTTTGTCTACAGTTGCCAGTAGCTAAAATAGCAGATGGTGGCAGTTTTCTGTTTTTGTCATCATGACTTAATAACTAACAAATAACTAAATACCGAAGTTACTGTGAATTTACTTTCTGCATATGCGCATTTCGACAACTTATGTCTCTTCAGTGCAGATAAAATCTAAACGTTTGGAAGACCAGAAAGTAAAAGATGTTTAAAACTGATAGAGAACAAATAACCAATATGATCTAAATGTAAAGTCAAAATCAGCTAAGGACAGAGCTTTGCATGAGGGAGATACTCCTTAGTTTTCAAAAATATTTACAAAAATTTAGATATTGGAAGATTCCAAATATTATCGGATTTCGGGTCAGCATGAAGTACTGACTACTGGGCTGGTGAATGCCTTCGGGGACTAACAGTCCACTAGCAGTGGCATCGATCCAGTGGTAACAAATAACTAAATGCCGAAGTTACCGAGAATTTACTTTCTGCATGTGCGCATTTCGACAACTTATGTCTCTTCAGTGCAGATAAAATCTAAACGTTTGGAAGACCAGAAAGTCAAAGATGTTTATAACGGACAGAGAACAAATAACCAAATATGATCTAAATGTAAAGTCAAAATCAGCTAAGGACAGAGCTAAGGACAGGCACACATACTAGCCTCTCACTGATACTACCGATGTCTACTGAAATTTATGATGATTCTTGACCAAACCCTTCGGGAAGTTTTGAGTTTGATTTTTCTTCCGTAGTGCGACAGTGTTCTACTAGCAGGCTAGGCTCCTTGAGCTAGCCGGCAGCTTAGCGGCGAGCACCCCTTGACCCATCTTTCAAAATAATTTTCTCTCCTTTCAAGATTGTGGTCATGGAGTTAGTAGTCTACCTCTATTGGGTTTTATTCGTAAGTTTTTATACTATAGGGAAACGGGACAGATAAAGGGGAGTTTTGGGTACCCATAAACCGGTTTAACCCTACCGCTGGCTTTTGCTAGTGCCGGTACCAAGTCCGGCTGTCCCGAGTTCCTATCGTTGTCTGCGTTTGTCTTTTGTCTTATACGTCTTTTTTCTTGTGTAGTTCCCTTGCAAATTGTTGCATGTAATTATAATTTTCAGCCATTGTAAGTGTTTCCTGTTATCCATTTTTTAACATTTGCATGAGGGAGATACTCCTTAGTTTTCAACAAAATTTACAAAAATTTAGATATCGTAAGATTCGAAGTACTCACTACTGTTAAAAAATGATTCCAGTCATAATATTTACACTAATAAGACTACGAGTTGTATTGTTACTATTTTTTAAAAGTCTTTTTCGTGTATTAATAATTAACGGAGAAAAACATATGCTAACGTTAAAGAACATTACTGAAAAAGGTCTGAATAGAATTTAGCAAATATTTAAAACTGATTTTGACGATCACCATAGAACAATCGATTTTGTTTTAATGTTTCAAATATTTTACGAAAGGATATGGAGTAGATAGACATGAGACCATAACACATATGTTAACTCCAACTGCACTAACTCAATGAGCTGTATGGCCATTTCAGAAATTTGTTCCTCATCAGCAGCACTAGAACCCAAATAAAGGAAATCCATAATTTCAATAAATGTTTAAAATGCACAAAACCAAACGAAATCCGAATAATCAGTAATATCAAATATATATTGAATATAACATACAACATTCTTATCACAAATTTTGAAAACTAAGGAGTACCTCCCTCCCTCATACAAACTACGATGGAGGGAGTTAATCCCTAGGTTTTAGAATTTTAAATAAATTTAAAAAATAGTAATTGAACAAAGTGTACACATGAGATATTTTCTCATGTACAAGTACACCATATCTAAGAAAAATAAAGAGCATACATCTCTACCACGGGGAATTGTTTTACCAACTCCACACTGCAATAAAAGACAAACTCCTGTATTAAATATTTTACGAAAGGATATGGAGTAAAGGACATGAGACCATAACACATATGTTAAGTCTAACTACAATAACTTAATGAGCTGTATGGCCATTTCGGAAATTTATTCCTAATCAGCAGTACTTAAATGTAGACTTATTAAGGTCTTTCACCACATGTGAAAGACCTTACTGTAATTCTTCCGATTATTTTTTTTTCTTGTTCTTCCGCCGCACTCAAGCCTCAAAACTACGCGACATATCTTTTCGATACTTAGTGTGATAAATTGACATTGCTCCGGGACCTCAAAACCGACGCAAGCATATTGAGCTATTTTTAGTAACGGAGTTATCTCCCCAAACACAGTTTTCCTTGTTATCGGATATGCTCAGAAACCGTAACCGATATCAAAATTCTGAATGGAAGATAATGTTGCATTCATCCTTAGGATGATTTATCATGCAAAAAAATTTTTTTGGGTCGCGACCTCGGTTACGCGTTTTTGACCCCTAAATATGCAAATTTTTCAAAGTTATCGGATTTCCACCAAATTTGGTTTCTAGGTAGCTCTCATGGTCCTGATTACAAATCTGGGGTTAAAAAAAATTTTTTCCGTCCGCCATTTTCAAAATGGCCGCCATTTGAAATTTTGTTATCGCGATATCTCGGAAACGATAAAAAATTTATGAAAACATTGTGTTGCAAAAATACTCCTCTCATAAAGATCTACATTTCTGGTTGGTGAAAAAAAATTTTTCTTCCGCCATTTTCAAAATGGCCGCCATTCGAAATTTTGTTGTCGCTATATCTTTGAAACGATAAAAAATTTATGAAAACATTGTGTTGCAAAAATACTCCTCTCATTAAGATCTACATTTTTGGTTGGTCAAAAAAAAATTATCGTCCGCCATTTTCAAAATGGCCGCCATGCGAAATTTTGTTATCGCGATATCGCGGAAACGATAAAAAATTTATGAAATCATTGTGATACAAAAATACTCCTCTCGTTAAGATTTACATTTCTGGTTGGTCAAAAAAAAATTTCGTCCGCCAATTTTAAAATGGCCGCCATTCGAAATTTTGTTATCGCTATATCTCGGATTTATGAAAACATTGTGTTGCAAAAATACTCCTCTCATAAAGATCTACATTTCTGGTTGGTTAAAAAAAAATTTCGTCCGCCATTTTCAAAATGGCCACCATTGGAAATTTTGTTATCGCAACATCTCGGAAACGATAAAAAATTTATGAAAACATTGTGTTGCAAAAATACTCCTCTCATAAAGATCTACATTTCTGGTTGGTCAAAAAAAAATTTTCGTCCGCCATTTTCAAATTGGCCGCCATTCGAAATTTTGTTATAGGGATATCTCGGAAACGATAAAAAATTTATGAAAACATATTGAAGCAAAAATACTCCTCTCATCAAGATCTTAATTTATGGTCGGTAAAAAAAAAAATTCGTGCGTCATTTTCAATATGGCTGCCATTCGAAATTTTGCTATCGCGATATGTCGGAAACGATAAAAAATTTATGAAAACATTGTGTAGCAAAACTAATCATCTCTTTAAGATCATCATTCATGGATGGTCAAAAAAAAAAATTCGTCTGCCATTTTGAAAATGGCCATCATTCGAAATTTTGTTATTGCGATATCTTGGAAATGATAAAAAATTGATGAAAGCATTGTGTTGCAAAAATACTTCTCTCATTACGATCTACATTTATGGTTGGTTAAAAAACTTTTGTTTACATAACTTTTTTTACCAAAATAGAAAACAAAAACAAACTCTTACATGTAATCATGGTGAAAACTGGTGAAAGACCTTGCAATTGTTCTCTGAACAATTGACCTTTTAATTATATATATATTTCTTAATGTACAAAGCGTGCATTGGTGCTAATATTGCATAATTGTTAAAAATACAACATTCTTATCACAAATTATGATCAGTAACCTTTCTTCATCTTGTTTGGCTTTTTTTATTGTTGCCTTTGTTTATATTAACTTAAAGAAATCTTCAATTAAAATGTTCAGATTATACTAAAACATTTATTAACTTTACATGTTTTATCGACCTCGGATTTTGTTCTCTGTCGTATATAGATAAGTTCGATAAAACATGTATGAAAACATGTATTGACCTAATCGAAAGGCTTTCGAAAGTGCTGCTGATAAGGAATAAATTTCAGAAATGGCCATACAGCTCATTAAATTATTGCAGTTGGAGTTAACATATGTGTTATGGTCTCATGTTCATTTACTCCATATCCTCTCGTAAAATATTTAATACAGGAGTTCGTCTTTTATTGCAGTGTAGAGTTGGTAGAACAATTCCCCGTGGTAGAGATGTATGCTCTTTATTTTTCTTAGATATGGTGTACTTGTACGTGAGATAATATCTCATGTGTACACTTTGTTAAATTACTAATATTTAAATTTATGTAAATTCTAAAACCGAAGGTTTAACTCCCTCCACCGTAGTTTTGTCCTTAGCTATATTTGATATTACTGATTATTCGGATTTCGTTTGGTTTTATGCATTTTAGACATCTTTTGAAATTATTGATTTCCTATGTTTGGGTTCTAATAAATTTCCGAAATGACCATACAGCTCATTAAATTATTGCAGTTGGAGTTAACATATGTGTTATGGTCCCATGTTCATTTACTCCATATCCTTTCGTAAAATATTTAATACAGGAGTTTGTCTTTTATTGCAGTGTGGAGTTGGTAAAACAATACCCCGTGGTAGAGATGTATGCTCTTTATTTTTCTTAGATATGGTGTACTTGTACGTGAGATAATATCTCATGTATACACTTTGTTCAATAACTAATATCTAAATTTATGTAAATTCTAAAACCGAAGGTATAACTCCCTCCATCGTAGTTTTGTCCTTAGCTATATTTGATATTACTGATTATTTGGATTTCGTTTGGTTTTATGCATTTGAGGCATCTTTTGAAATTATTGATTTCCTATGTTTGGGTTCTAGTGCTGCTGATGAGGAGCAGAGGAGGAATAAATTTCCGAAATGGCCATACAGCTCATTAAATTATTGCAGTTGGAGTAAACATATGTGTTATGGTCTCATGTTCATTTACTGCATATCCTTTCGTAAAATATTTAATTGAATAATGTCGACTTGTCCGAAGATTGAGGCAGCTTTTAAGATAATTATGTCTAAAAAATTCTGAATACTTAGAATTCTAAAAATGGATTCCAATTTCAGTTAGGATACTGAAAGTTTAAAAGATTATATTTTTTCCGGAATACTACATAGCAATCACCCTTTTAGAACTTGTTTTGATTAGGACAATCATCTTCCCCAATGGAATTTCAAAAATATTTGATATCAATTTCATGAAATTTCCAAAGATGTCTTTTGGAATTCTACCTAGCAACCTTTCTTTTAGGATTTGTTTCGACTTTGACAATAATTTTCAGCAATTGGATTTCAAATAATATTTGTGATTCCAACTCAGGCATATTTCCCGAGAGTATCAAAGATTACTTATGTTTCGGAATTTTTCTTAGCAACCATACTACTAGGGTTTTTTGTTTGATTAGGACAATCATTTTTCATTAATTTAATTTCCAGAATATTTGATGCCAATTTTGGTAAATTTCTTAAGTCTCACAGACCACTTCATTTTTGGATTTCAGCCTATTAACCATAAATCCTTGAATTCCTTTAGTAAAAATAGTGACTATCGATAATTTGACTTGAACAAATGTTAACAAAAATTATGTCCATGCTATAGAATAAGAATAAGAATAAGAATATTTTATTAACCTAATCAAAGGGCCCATAAAGAGCATATAATCAATTAAAACATACATTCAGCTCTCAGACATCATAAACATTTATATTACCATTCACACTGATTATAATAATTGGTCATAAAAAAAAAAAAAAAAATAAATAAATAAAAATAAAAAAAAATAAAATAAAAAAAATTAAAAAAAATAAAGATAAAATAATATATATATAGTCACATTAAAATATAAGAAAACAATGAAGAGGGAGTCAGCATCCAATTCAACAAAACATACATATCTACTTTAAAATTTTTCCTTTTCTGCAATTAAATAATGAAATTAGATATTCATTTAAGTTATTGATAATATGAAAATCTTCATTGGACATAATATATAACAACTGTTTTCTGTGTCAAACAGGAAGTGCAGGTATCACTGTCATTTCCGACAGTCATTACTCTAGTTTTATGATTATTTTTAGCTTTATACATAGTCCATTATTTCTTCCCAGCTGGCTTTGCTACTTTGTCCAGAGTAATTGTAATTTGGCATTATCAGTATTTATTCCAGTTTTTGCATGATCAATATGACCGGAAGTAAATTGTCCTTATTTCCACTTCCCGGGAAAGTAATAGGTTATTTTATGCTCCTCGTGCATCTCAGACAAAATAAACGACTTCCGGTTCATATTGGCCTGGGCAAATAAACGACTTCCAGTTATATCGGCCTGGCATTTCTAAACGTCAGAAGTATGTAATAAAAAGTTTAATACATGTGCATTTCCATATTGACCTGATTATCATCCCTCGACTTCGTCTTAGGCCAATATGGGTGTCTCGGGATGATATACAGGCCAATATGGAAATGCCCATGTATTAATCTGTATATATTTTGCTAGTTATTGTTTGTTGTCCTTAATTTGTTATTTTATATTGCTTTGTCAAGCACTTTAATTTGCGAAATAAGTTGTAAATTGATAAGAAGAAAAGTTTGCAGTTAACATTCTTTTTTTTTGCATTTGTATTGTTATTTTTGTAATTATTCAATTTCAAAATTAGGATTTGTAAAGGATCAAACAATACATTTTAATAAACGTAGACCTTTTCGTGTTAGAAAAATGAGCAGAGAACGCAAAGTAAATATCCATGTTTACCCTGGACATTTCATACCTTCTAAACGTTTTCTTTTTTCTTCTTGTTTAGGTTGATAATAAAATCTATAAAACAGATACCCTCCTACTGCAGCGGCAATCAACAACAGAATTATAACCACAGCAGCGGCAATCACTCCAGCGCTACTGCTACTACTGGATGATGATGCGGTCTCGGTTGGCACTTAAAATAAATAATTAATGAATATATCAAAATTAATGTGTATAATACAATGTGAATCATGTACTTGTCATATCCTTCCATTTTTTAAAGTGCTAAACGGATATCGAGACTGCACGAAAAACACTTTTTTCCCATGTTTTTTTTGCGTAGACAAATCAGTCTTATACAATAAATTCGACAGTTAACATAGCAATACATAATATAACTAAACAACACATACATTACTTTTGTTATTATAAAGTCGAAGTGTATGCTCACAACTTGGATTAGACTCTCTTATACTTAATATTAAGAGTTAATAATTTTATAAATTCAACTAAACCGAATCCCAAGACAAAAGATAACAGAAAAACCTGCAATGCCGAAAAATAACAATCACAAGTCACCATTCACCTGGAAACAGCACAAGAAAAACAATAATGAAAAGACAAAACACAAACATAATAACGATAGACACTCAGGATATCGGGACTTGGTAGTACCCTTACCAGGCTTTAACCGGTTTATGGGTACCTAAATCTCCTCTTTCTGTATTTTGCTTCCCTACAGTATGGTACACATACAAATAAAGCCAAATAGAGGTAGAATTCTAACTCAAAGACCACTATCTTGAAAGAGAAAGAATAAGACGAATCGTAAATTTGAGGAGTGCTTGCCGATAAACTGCCGGATAGCTCAACGAGCCTGGTGTACCTTGCCTAGTCTGAAGTGGAAAACTGTTTCTTAAGGATGATGCGACGTAGAGGTTCACCTATATTGCTTACATGATTAAATACTTTTGAGCAATGCCTAAAAGAATATTATGTACAGCTCGGTCTTGTAATTGCCTTGTCAGTAACGTCGCTTTTGATGACACTGAAATAAAATAAAACCTTTTAAGAGTATTCTTCTAGCTTTAACAGACCCAAAGATCTGGTGCCACGACAATGGAGTTAGAATAATTGAGGTATATTCGAGTAATGAGCAACCATTCTCATCAATATCGACCAGTCTCGAAATGAATCAGAAATCGAAAAGGAAGGAGTAAATTTAGAACTTATTGACGAAAAACAGTTTATAAGTTTATAAACGACTTCTATGAAAACATTGTTGATCTCACTTTGATTAAAAACTTAAAGAGTTATCATAACACTAAATTGAAAATCAAGCATTTCCTTAAGTTCATTTAGGGAATACAACTCAATAGACAACACTATGCAAAGTCTAGCACGCATAAGCCGTTTTATGTTAAGTCACAACTGCCCGTCTTTTATTTTTTTCATCATAAACTTACCACTATGATAAATAACAAACGAATGCCAGAGAGAATATTATAGCCAAGTTTGTCATAGAATATCAACCCGCCGAGGTAGCAATGATAGCCATCGAATGACCAAAAATTCTCTGGTGAAATGTTTGAGTGGCATACCTTTTGGGACTTGCCGCTTTTTAGTTTGATGAACAAATGAGCCTTCACTAACGAACAAACAGAAAATCAATTACCTAAAATCTTGGCTTGAAAATATTCAGTGCATCGCAACATTAGCTCTCATAAGATTGAAATATGATGAATTAATTAGCAAATGTAAAGAGTACATATTTAAAAGCATTGATGTGGACCCACGACCAAGAAACGGTCACGGGAGTTAGAAATATTCTACAACCAAGTCGAATCTTATGTAAGATGAGGGAATCTCAAGATTATATAAAGTTAAGCTATATTTAGCGATTGTCTTGGAAAAACTACCAGTGTAGTGCGGGTAAATAGTTAAACGAGCAAATGGATACTTCAGGAAGAAATGGAAAGTGCTCGGAAAAAAAATTGACGAGTCCTATGAAGTACAAAATATACAGCATAAAAACAACACAATCATTCATCAAGCGCAATGGCACGTCAAAATAATCGTAGGTACGTGCCACAAAATTAGACAAGCGACCATGGATTTTCTGTCATGACATACACACACCTATTAATTTTATCCAGGCGTAGAAGTTTGTGTGTAAGAGTAGTTTTGAAGGGAAAAAATGTTATAATTGCATGGGCACAAGGGAATTGTGCAATGAGACATAATACTTGTTTATGTTAAAAGTGAGAAGCATATCTGACATGCAGATACAACATTTAGTTGACCACCCAACTTCAAACCGATTCCTGGAAAAATAAAAGAGATTTCAAATACGATGTTTTGTACTCCAAAACAATTATGCATAGAGTTAATACACCATCAAAGACAATTGTAGTACCTTGTGGTTTAAATTAGACATTTCTGGATACTATCCATTCTAGTAGATGTAGGAGCTCAGGGAACATTCGTAACTGAAAACCTAACAAGATCATTAATTATTTGGGCGAATGAAACAGATGTCTTTGCAACGTTTTGCTGTGGTGACAAAGATAACAGACACTAATAAATTGCAATATTTTACTGACTGAGATTGAACAGATATTGCCGGCAACAATTCTTTTAACTGCCAACAAAAGCTTTGCAATCAGAAGGATAACTTTAGCAGAATACAGAATAAACATGCTTATTCTCAAGGCTTTAAACTAGCTAATGCCGAAAAAATGTTTTACTATAAACAGGGGTCTATTTTTTGGACATTTTTGAAGACCGAAAATCATTACAGGATAAACTGCAGTGAAGTCCAAAATTGAATACAAACTTCAAGACCAGTAAAACAAAGTGTTAGTAGAAAACCAATAAGTTCAATTTATTGATTTAACACAAAAAGATGAGCAAACCATTTTTTTTTACTTTGAGTTGATTGGTATCAACAGCAAAGACGCTAATAAACTTTAAAAACAGCAAGAAGTATTTGATTTTTTTTTTTCGAGAAATCAATAGGCTATTAGTAGGGTGCCCAAGAGACGATTTTTCCGATTTTGGGTTAATGGAATAACACACACCTGTATTATATGTTTGGAAAGAGGACACCATGGCCAATCGAAATGACCATGTCGTAGAGATTGAATTTGGTCACATTTTATTTTAGATGGGGTCAAAGGTCGGCTCCTAAAATATTGAAAATTTTGATGCATTTTAAAGTGAGCTTCATTTTACAGATAAAACTGCAACCAAATTCGAATATAGTTGTAAATTTTATTGGGGTAGTTCTTTAGTTTTACGTTTTATAATGATTTGTCTATTGTCTTTATTCAACAAGTTTCAAAGTTGGCATTTTGTTTTTAAAGTCCCGTCATTTTGAATATTTGCACCTCCGTGGGAGGTTCTTTCGGATATAAAGAACTGTGCATTTCTGACTTTATAAGATTATTCTTTCAAGAAAAGCTTAAATTTTATTTTAAAACGAACCGCTAAAAAGTAAACTAAGTTTAGGTGAACTAAATAGTACTTTTGTTATTGGTATAAATAAGTCAATTTTCCCCAAAAACACACACTGATATAAATCTTAGTAAGACCGTTCCTACTGAAACAAAACCCTATTATATTATAAAAAATGATATGGAAAAGTGATTTTAAACGTGAAAACAAAACACATGTGCTTGGAAAATCTAAACACAAGCGACGTAAATTTGTCAGTAAATTCCCGATATTTGGGCTTGTCAAGTAATTTTGACAAGAAATGATTAGAATTGTCTTTCGTTATACACTGGAAAGAACATGACCAATTCGACTAAAACTTGAAAGTTTTACGCAAATTTTGGCTTTTTAATTGATGATTTCTTTTTGGAACCTTACAATATCTAAATTTTTGTAAATTTTTGTTGAAAACTAAGGAGTATCCCCCTCAGGCAAAGCTCTGTCCTTAGCTTATTTTGGCTCTACATTAGATCATATTGGTTATTTGCTCTCTATTAGTTTTTAAACATCTTTGAGGTTATGGCCTTCCAAACGTTTAGATTTTATCTGCACTGAAGAGACATAAGTTATCGAAATGCGCATATGCAGAATTCAAATTCATAGTAACTTCGGTATTTAGTCATTTCTCTTTAACGGTGGACATTACATCCATGATTTTTTGAGCATATGTACAATTCATATATATACTTGGCGTTAAAGTTTGAATTTTTCAGAAATAAAGCATAGTTATTTCATTGAAAATGTCGTTAATTTAGACTCAAATTTACCCCGACATTAATACCGATAAATTACAAAAACCAATAAAAAATAACCTGCATTCTATGATTCAAATAAATATTTTAGGTCTTGACTTTATGGTGAATAACCTTTTATTAGAATATAAGAGAGTACTACTATTTTCTATAACTTTAAAGATACCATATCCCAAGCACAGTTTTAGGGTACCTTTAAAAATGGAGAAATTAGAGAAATCGTGACCCTCAGGTGCCACGTTATTTAAAGAAATCAAAATCGTGGAAAGTGATTGGTATCTTAACAACGTAATTTCTAGTTAACGAAACGAAACCGAAACCCCTTTATAGTTTCCCAATTCAAGATTAAAGGTGACAAGTGCAAGATTCAACCAAAGTAAATATGTGACAAATACGCAAAAATTAAAAGCAGTCTAAGAAAAGGATCGAGTTACGAAAGTACTTTGATTTTTTTGAAACCAGACGACTTGATGTATCAAACAGTTGTAATTGGTTTAGAAAACAACGAAAACGTTACAAAACAAGATATCTTGTACAAAAACTTACCAATTATGACCCCTTGGATAGGTTACAGCATTGACAATTAGAACTATAGCCTTTATTCAAAATTATGGACGAGTTGACTTGATTGAGACAATACGATACCTGGTACATTTCAAAGTACGTGAAATACCAAAGCGAACTACATACAACAAGTTTCTGTTTACCTTTTACACGAGTCAATTATTCGAAAGCAATTAAATGTTAGAAGGAAACAATCAAACCTCTAAAGCTTACATATGTCTTTTTACATGACCTTCCACTAAAGCAGGGCACCTGGAAGTTGTTTCAAATCCAAATAAACATTAAGTTATTCAAGCTTTAAGGCACAGCGTTTTTCAAAAATCTTAGCAAAGAAGGAATTCTTATTTCGACACCAATCACTATTGCTGCTTGGTCAGAGGTAAATTTGAGGGTAAATCAGAATTTGACATGGTGTAGAGTGCAATCTATACAGATCCCATACCTTGGTATGGCGGCTTTTTTGGAACGTTTTATTGCGCAGACAGAGACAAGTTTTAAGAAAAACTGAAAATAATGGCATGGCACACCTTCATGACGAGTCAAAATGGGAAGATTTCAACTCTCATAGGTAACAGAAATGGTGAATGAAAGGAAGTCACATTTCTCAAGTTCAATGAAATTATAGACTTATTTGCTGTGCTTCGAGAAGTCGAAAAAAGAAGAACTACACGAATTATCGTCAAGTGATATTCTTTTGAGGTAAATGTTTCAGAAACGAACTCTAACAATAGTGAGACAACAAACACAGGGATTCTGATTTCTCAAAAGAAGCAGATAGTGGAAAAATAAAATTTCAGATATCTTTAATACTATGAGTAAGCGCATTTTACTGAAGAAAAAACCTTAAACGCTATCTAGTATTCACTTCTGCCGAAGTCAAGACCATTGAAGTATGTAAAACAACTGTTAGTTATTTCTAGGAAGTACATGTTAGTAATAATGGAAGCCTGGTGATAAGTCTTCTTGTAAGTAACTTCATAAGAATGAAAGTTGTACTATTGTGAATTTAAACAAAGCCAGTGGCAATTTCAGAAAAAATCCACGGGAGCTTAAATATATAGTGATTTTACCATATGATTGGCCCTTAATGCCATATATTTCAGCCTGATATTTATTTTAAATGGACATCAAAACGGTCAATTATACAAAACAAGAAAGTATAAAAATCATGATATTTAAGGGCGCATTTGCTTATTTCTATCAGTTTTTAAACATCTTTGACTTAATGGTCTTCCATACGTTTAGATTTTATCTGCACTGAAGAGACATAAGATGTCGAAATGCGCATATGCAGAAGCAAAATTCACAGTAACTAGTATTTTGTTATTTCTAACTGCTAAAATACGTGTGGGTAATATTGTAATAGTCATGAATATATGACGATTTTACAACGGACACAAAGCGATTTAGCAAGGTCATATTAGAATCTAGATATTACAATGACTGTCCTTAACAATAAAGGAACCGACACTAAGAGGTAAGAGGACTGACAATTCCTCAAAATATAGATTAATATTAACATTTAAAAATTTTACTAATAAAAGCATTTCAAGTTCACGACTTTATCTCTAAATACTAACAAGAAAACATTAAGAATAATAATAGTACAATTCAACAACAAAAAGTTGCAGTAATCGTTATCTCAGAATTTTAACTAGAAAACAGTCAGAGTACTTTTAACACTTATAAAAGGATTTCAAATTGTTGTGGTAATATAAAAAAAAATCAAATCGTGGACAAGATCAGTTTCAGGCAAACTGTATCACTTATGCTTGTTTTTAAAGCTGTTGCAAAGTGGCAACGCTCATAAAAACATAAAAGTATTTATGTGATTCGAATAAGGTTTATAAAGACTGTAAAAACATTAAGTAATTTAAACTGGAACTTTGCCTGTTTTGTGTCAAAATATGCCATTGGCGTGCACCCCTAATTCCCATCCAAACCATTTTTCAAGTCCTCCAATGTCCCTTCAATAGAATAATCCATGTTAACAGAATGGAGGCACAGATAAAGTACACCAATTTGATTCGGATATTTTCGTTTTCCATTAAGTTACCACTTTTTAGGTCCTTAATTTTCTAGAGATGGATGAACTATACAATACTTTGGTATCAATACATCGGCAAACGAATACCGAAGCAAGAACGAGGAGAGGGGAAATTCCAAAATCACGGCAATTCACAGCAACACGAATTGAGACAGTATGACAAAGACAAAACAAATAAATAAAAATGAACAAGAACGCTACAAAACTAAAGCACTAGCAGTGTGAACCCCTATAAAAACTGTGATCAAATGATCAACCATTAGAAATAGTAGAAAATCCCTAATCAATCCAAGAGAGAATTTGTAAAATCCAGAAGAGAATGTGAACTTTCTTAGATAACTAGAAAATGTGTCTGTAAGGCACGGATGCCCCGCCAATAAATTTATCGCAAAACCTGAACTCATAATTTGACCGAAGTCATTCATGCATAAAATAGATCATCGACACCCAATTGTTAGTGCAACGGGTAGTTCTTCAATAGATGAATGTTTCAGTGAAATATCATGATGCTACAATACATAGTCGTTGAAAAGCAGACTTAAATGCAAAAGTTAACCAAAGTCACTGAAGCGTAAAATGTAGGTCAAAGACACCTAATTGTCAATGATCTGCGTTGTACTCATCAAGGTTATTATTTTGATGAAACATCATTGTCTTATAATGTGTAGTTGTCGAGAAATGGACTTTAACACAAAACTTAACCAAAGTCATTGAAGCATAAAATGTAGGTCAAAGGCACCTAATTGCCAATAATTTGGTTAATACTCATCAAGGTAATTATTTTGAAGAAACATCATTGTCTTATAATCTGTAGTTGTTGAGAAATGGACTTTAACGCAAAACTTAACCAAAGTCACTGAAGCGTAAATTGTAGGTCAAAGCCACCTAATTGTCAACGACTTGGGTAGTACTCATCAAGGCAAATAACTAAATACCGAAGTTACTGTGAATTTTGATTCTGCATATGCGCATTTCGACAACTTATGTCTCTTCAGTGCAGATAAAATCTAAAAATTTGGAAGACCATAAAACCAAAGATGGTTAAAAACTGATAGAGAACTAATTACCAAATATGATCTAAATAGAAAGCCAATTGATTAGATGAAGCATCATTGTCCTATAATGTGTAGTTGTTAAGAAATGGACTTTAACACAAAACTTAATCAGAGTCACTCAAGCATGAAATGTAGGTCAAAGAGTCAAAGAGTCAAACTACCCAGTGAACTCTGTAGTAATATCAAAAATCTACCTACTGGCCTACTTTTATTGTTCTACCTCTTACAGTTTCTAAGAAATGTACCTTAACGCAAAACTTAACCGGATGTACCGGTGTACGGTCGTACGGACGTACGGACGGAAGGACGGACAAGGGTAACACTATATGCCCCTTCCACATTCGTGGGCGGGCATAAAAACAAAAATGCAGACAGCTTATCCACTAGGGTTAAATGACATCATGAGTTAGAGAAACATTTCTCAATGCGCTTCTATTGACTTCATGAGTATTTCTTCGCCGAAATAAAACCATCGTAGGTCACATGGTCGAAGAGTGAATCATCATATAAAAAGCAACGTAAATTCATCGTAAATATCAAAAATTCAAAACCAAAGGGTTGCATGGCTTGTTCAGTAAACTTTGTTCAAATCCCGTGACACAACTTTATAAAATGTCTTTGAAGTCAGATATCATATCTGACAAAAGTCCGCTCTACGAATTCATCGGCTTTATCCGAGAATCGACGTACCCGATGAACTCGTAAAATAATTTTTGAAAAGTTAAATATGTTTATAAAGAAATTGAACTTATTGATTTTGCAGGCATTTTGGAGACCAGGATATTCGTAAACATGTATCCGTCTATTTTGACCAGCAAAACATGTCTGTCATTTTCTTTTCTTATAAAAACCTTCTAGAGCATTTTGCAATTATTTTTCTATTACCTATGACACCGATTTCGAGAAAACTACTTTAGAACCTGAGACTGTTCGTTGTCGCCATATCGCTATGACCTGTGCGAACATATATTGACGGGGAACATTAACATTATTGTAGATAAAGAATTTCGACGATTCTTTAGAAAAGGAACTAAATATCTCCCACCTTCAAAAATAAATGGAAAGCATGTTTTGATATAATCAGTTATTGTAATGCGTGGTACAAACGTGAAAGTGCAGACACATAATGCTTTAAATTTGTTCAACGAAAAAAATTATTTCCAATGAAACGAACAGAATAAACTTTTATAAAGATAATTATGTTAAGACACCTCCTAAGCTGTCTGTAAATAGAATTAAATCAAAATTTAAATATCATGGCCAAAAATATGTGTTTGTACCTTCTGACAAGGCTTCCAACAACGTTGCTATAATCTGAAAGAAATAACATTTCGATGTCAAACATAACGAACTAGACGATTCAAACACTTTCGGACTAAAAATTGGAACGAAATTAGCCTCTTTCATCTTTCTTTCTTTACTTTATTTTTATTATTGTTTTCAAACTTGTTCTCGCCCTGATATAGCTTTAACTTTACTCAATAAACGTAAAATTATATCTTTTTATTAAATCTTATTAAAAAACCAATAAATATTTATTGTGTTGTTTAATGTTAGTTTCAAATAAAAGGGTATACTTACCACAGGTTCCTGAAATGAAAAGGAGAGATATATGATTATTCAAAAACTTCCACATATTGTTTGAAATAAAAAAGTTCATAAAATAAAATTGGTGGAGTATACAAATATGAGTGCTGAAAAACTTGAGGACACTATGACAAACCGAGGTGAGAGATGAAATTAGAAAAACAAATGCTGACAACAAAGGCAAATGAAAGAAACTAATAATATCTGCCAATCCTTTCAAATCGTGTTTATTAACAGAGCTATCAGTACAGTAGGTGGTATTTCAATATATTTACAGTGAAAATTATTGCTTTTTCATTTACTTTATTTCTATTCTTCAAACCTGTTTAAATTATCTTCCGAAACAAATTTAAGAATCAGTATCTACCATACGAACCAACAGAAAAACCAGGCAATCAGATTTTCTTGATCAATGTATCAAGTCTTATCATCAAAATAACAGCCCCTCTACATAAAGCTGTTTAATATTTATAAGCAATTGTCATTGGGTAGAGATTGTTCTTTTATTTATCGATTTAAAGGTAAAATTTAAACCACGTTTTTATGACCCCAACACATGAAAAAAATGCTATTCACGTTCAATGAACTCCAACCTAAAAAATGTTAAATACTTAAGTCGTATACACTATCCTTACAATTCTCCGGAAAATAAATGAGATTTATGCCAACTCAAAGTAGATGTTGTTTTCATCAAATTTGTCACAAAATTTCCATACTTACTATACGAAGTGAGATGAAGTAAGCCCCCAATGGAGTTTGAGGTCGTATACGGATATTCAGGTGATACGGATGGCTTGGCAGTTGATGTTTGTCCTGCCTTACAAACCCGACTTCTTTGAGATGCAGTTACACTTGTTCCATCGTAAGTAGCAATCTGTAATTTGAGTAATATTATGTGAAAAAAAAGGAATTCAAATGATACTCTAACTTGATTGAAAGATTTCATTAAACTTTAAAAAAGACATAAAAATATAGTGCAATTTATACCGACTTTTGTGAACGGAAAAGTATTATTACTGTATGAAAAAAATCAATACATCAAAGAAGGGATCACTAATTGATTAACACCTTTGAGCTAAAGGTGATTTAAATTTCATCTTTTTTTTAGCGCTTCATGTTTATTTGGTCAAAGCATTATGACAAAAAAATTACAAGTACATTTCAATTCATAATAGTTTGTTTTTAGGTGTTATATATTTATTTCAATTGGTTAGGAATCCAGTTATTCCTGCTATACTGAATTGAGACAACTGGTTCTTCCTTCAGTGGCAAGAAAGTTCCTATCTCGAAAGAGTCCCGTATTTAGTTGTTCATCGCTTTAGTGATGCTGCGTTTGAACAACATGTATAGTAAAACACTACTGATAAAATGGTATAACTATTTTTATTTTGTTGCCCTTATCGCGATATGTTTTCTGCTTTTTGCTTTTATCAATTTCATATGATTTCATTTATCCTTTGAATGTATAAAAAGTACAAAATATATCAACCGCAGAAAGTTTACTATTATTAAGTCTCGCAAAAGGAGGTTTGGAGATTTGTTGTTTGTTTCATTTCATATTAAGTAAGTGAGACACGAACTGTCAGTCAAAAATGAACAATCTAGGGTCAATAGCAACATCGGAAACAACAAGAAACGAACAGCACATGAGTACGGGACAGAAAAGTAAAATGAAGACATATATACCGATGAACAACACGGACCCAATGAAAACCATTGGCGGGATCAGGTGCACCGGAAGAGTAAGCATCTCCTGCTTCTTAAAAGACAACATGTCAACTCCAGTAGTAAAGTCAAATCCGGTAGAGAAAAACCAAACTTTAGTTATAAAGGGAAATTAAAGATCTGGTGTCATCTGGGACAGTATAATTTCTGTAGTGATGATTGGTAATATACCCTTGCTTCAGTAGTCTCTATTTGTAAGCAACAGAGCTCTATTAAGGAAGTCACTGCATCGATCACAAACCCTTGAGAAACAAATGAGTTTTGAGATGGAAACTCTGTATGCTGGCACTTTTTGAATGTTGCTACAAGGGGAGTTGACTATTGGAAGTTTTAGTCTCCGAAAGGAAGTTGGGAGACTTATTGTTTTTGTTGCGATTCTTATATAGACGCCCCAAAAAGTTTGACGGCTAATTGTGTTGTCCACAATTTCTTGTGATTATTATTATGACACCCCAGACGAGGTTGTTTACATGTTGACACGTTTCGTCTGATTATTCTTCTTTCAAGACCGTTCCTGTTTCCAGCGGAAAGACCTTTCTGTATTTTTCTGATTATTGTTCTTTTTTCTCACTTATTTCTTCAGATATTGGCTGGAATTTATATCTGTTTGATACTATTGGACTTATTATTCCAAATAAATCTGCCCAAATTTTTCCGGGCTATAGATTTATCTCCCCTGGCCTTAAAACTTACTATAAAGGTAGAAACCCCTTCATCTTAAAATGCCACGAACAGAGGTCATTCCTTACTTTGAACTTTGACCCTCAGCCTTATTACCGGATAAAAGTCAGAAACCATAAAAGATAGCGGATAAAATTTAAAGCCATAATGTGCTTCTTGTTAAAATCTACAATTTTTTTGATAAATTGGTTCATACTTATTATACCACCCGTTTTAGGGCTATAAACCCAAACCTGTTTTTTGACTTCCGATTTCGGCATTGTTTCTACTAGTTCAAAAATCTTTGAAAATACAAAAACTTTAAACACAAAAAAAATGTTCAAAATGACTTGAACCATCAAAATGAGGTCAAGGTAAAATGTCTGAAATGCGATCTCGGTATTTTTTTATTTACATCCGGAAATCTTTGTTTTGTGTGAAAGAAACTATTTACAATGAAAGGAAATTGAGTAAAGCACAAGAGACAAAGTCTCTATAAATACATGATTAAACCAATAAATAAAACAACACTTTTATTATTGTTCTTATTCTTGAAGTCACTATGAGGCCTTCAAAAATGAGCCATGTACAGTAATTCTAAGACGGTCCTTGGAACCGGTTGAGCCGAATTCATTGCTAAATGTCGAACAACGCTACATCTATGTATCCTCTCATTTGTTCATGGAGACGGGGTTGATTATTTTAAGCTTATAATGTTTGCCTTATCGATCATCAGTGATTGGAATGATATAGCGCAATTTCTGCGAAAGACGTATCAATCCCAATCGACGTACTAGTTATGTCGTTCATTTTTTTCATTTATTGTTCTTCCAATGATTTTTGTCCAAATGATATTGGGAAAATGGGTTCTTGTAAATAAAAAAAAAAAACACTTGGCGGGTAGTTGGAAAGAAATGCAAGGTGGTTGCCCTTCACATTAAAAAATGATGATTCACTTACTCTGCGATTGCTTATTTTCTTTAAGTGACCAATAAGATGAGAGGGAGGAATAAATGCATAAAAAAGATGTTAAAAAATAGCATTTTAAAGACGGTCGCCAGATAGAGTGAAAACAAATCTTCAGTTTCTCATGAACAGCTTTGCGGAAATTAGCCATATTTTGTATGAATGCTCAGGAAGATGAAAGAAAGGAATTTATGCGAAAAAAATGGTAAAATGGCCGCCATTTTCAAAAACAAAAAATAAATCAAACTTTGGCAAATTCCAAAGAAAATTGATTTAAAAACAGATTTTATATTAATATGGCTGACATTTACAAGATGGCCGCAAAAATATGTAAAAATTAAAACAAAGTTCAATTTAAAGAGAAATTGATTATCAAGTAGATTTTTATACTGCAAACGAAGTGAAATAATCAAATTGGCTCCAGGGGAGTGATTAGCTATTGCATGGAATAGCAAATCTAGTTAAAATCTTTTGCCGCATGTGAAAGACCTCAAGTTATATTGCTTCTGATTATTATTACTAAAGTCTCTCCCGAAAACAATAAAAAGTAAAAAGTAGCTATAAGAACAATATTGCCGAAAAAATCGGGTAAAGGTCAAGGTCATTAGCATCAACGTTATTTGCTACTAAGTCTCTACCAACCATATCCAAACTTTTTTGTAATGTTTTAAAAAAAGAATGACACTGCAAACCGGAAGTGATTTTTATATTGTTTTAAAGTAAGTGAGAACCGAACCGTCAATCCAAAAGCGAACAATCCAAGGACAATCCAAGGCAGAAATAACCTATAAATTATTGTAAATTGAAGTCAGCATTGATAAAACAAAACTTGCTCAAATTAACTTTTTAATAAGACGAAAAATGATAATTTTACAAATTAAGTATACAATACATGACTTATCTGACAATTATGAAGTCCAAATAAATATCCGAATTAATAATCCACTGAAGTCCACCAATAAATGTCAAGATGAATATTCCTTATAGTCCTCTCTAAATAATTGATAATAGAATAACAATAACTGGTGCCGATTTCCAATACAAAAGATGTGCGTAATAATCCTGTATAAACTTATTCAACTGACTGCCTTCACCCTTTACTGCTACCTGATATTTATAAATACAATGATCAAGAAATTTATGCTTTAAAGTTCGTCGATCTTATGATGTTCTTCCAAAGTGTCACTATATATAAGAATGTCATCGATGTATGCTTCAAAACCGGCAATTCCAGAAATAACACTATTGATACATCGGCAAACGAATATCGAAGCAAGAATGAGGAAAGGGGGAATTCTAAAATCATAAATCCAAAATCACGGCAATTCAAATCCAATACGAATTGAGACAGTATGACAAAGAACAAAACAAATAAACAAAAATGAACAAGAACGCCACACAACTAAAGCACTAGCAGTGTGAACCACTATAAAACTGAGGTATCATCAGGTGCTCCGGAAGGGTAAGCATGATCTGCTCCACGTGTGGCACCCGTCAAACTGCCAGTGAAAAGTCCGGTTTAGTCACAGTCGGTGTTAGTCTGTCGAATCCTTTCAACAAGTCTATTTTTGTAATGTATTTAGCATTTCCGATTTCATCAATACAGTCATCAATGCGCGGAATTGGAAATGAGTCAGTTTTTGTAACACTGTTTAATTTTTTATAGTCCGTACACATACGATAAGTTCCAACAGGTTTTGGTACAAGAATACAAGGTGAGCTCCAATTACTTTTGCTTGGTTCAATAAAGTCATTTTTAAACAAATATTGAATTTCATCATTGAGGTACTTTTGTTTGATCGGATTCATTTGGAATTGATGCTGTTTTATCGGTACTGAATCACCAACATCAACATCATGAAATATTTTATCAGTTCTTGTCAGGAAAAAAATGCTCAAAATCACGGAGTAACTGTTTTAACTGTTCCTTTTGAATAGTTGGTAAATGTTGAAATCTTGAAGAATAATAGCTTCTTACATGAGAGCATATCAAAGATCGGGGTATCTTTCATGAATGTAAGAAATTCCGTCTTTTCTCGTGTGGAGCGCAACAAAACGAGAAAATAAGACGAAGAATTTCTTATATGAGTGAAGATACCCGATCTTTGATTTTGATCAAATGAAAGTAGCTATTTCTTCCGTAAAATACGACAACAAACATCTGGAAGTCTATACTGTGCGAGTAACGTCGTCGCCATTTGAGTGTACCTTACACTGTGACGTCAGGTTTTTATGACGTTTTGTCATGGTTACGATTATTGTATCACAAAAATGAACACTTTTGGTTGGTCATGTGAGACGAGGTCGCGTGCATCGATCTCGCATGGATCGTCTCACACTGTAAACCAACATTTACGGAAGAATCTGTTTATTTTCCAGCTTCTGTGAGATAGATGGCAAATCTATATTTTCACAAAAGTCACTTTTAGAATTGTCAGGGTCAACACTAACTATATTTACAGAATGTGCAATATTTGTGCTATTTCAATCTATATAAGGTGTTATCATATTTATATGACACAACCTATTATGTCTACGTCTGTCAGGTGTTTTAATAATATAATTTAAATCACCGATTTTCTTTTCAATAATATATGGAACAAAATACCTTGCTTCAAGTGATTTTCCAGGAACAGGAAGTAATACAAGTACTTAAACACCAGGGTCAAAATTACGTTTTACAGAATTTTGGTCATACTAAGCTTTCATAGATTCTTGACTGTTTTTAAGATTTTTATTAGCTAGTTCACAAGCTTTTACAAGTTAAGTGCGAAAATCTGAAACGTAATCAAGGAGATTTAAGTGGTCCTTTTCATCAGATAAAATTTTCTCACTTAAAAGTTTGAGTGGACCATTAACTTTATGTCTAAAAACTATTTCAAATGGACTAAAGCCTAATCATTCCTGGACTGCTTCTCTATCAGCGAATAAAAGAAAAGAAATTCCTTCATTGCAACTTTTCTCTCTGTCAAAACAGTAGGTCCGCATCATGTTTTTTAAAGTAAGTGAGAACCGAACCGTCAATCCAAAAGCGAACAATCCAAGGACAATGGCAACACCAGAAACAAAAAAAGGGGGAAAACAGAGACACAACATGGGTACGACACAGAAAAGAAAAATAAAGACACACACACACACAAAGATGAACAACACGGACCCGATAAAAAAACCATGGGTGAGATCAGGTGCACCGGTAGAGTAAGCATCTCCTGCTTCTTATAAGACACCCGTCGTGTTGAACATGTCAAATCCGGTAGAGGAAACAACAATTAAGCTTTAAAGGGAAAGATCTGTTGTCATGTGGGAAACAGATATCCCATAGCGGTCCACAAGATGGTGATGTCGACCGTAAAACTTCTGGAGGGATGACTTCAAGTTTTGGGTAACATACCCTTGTTTAAGTAGCCTATTTGTGAACAACCGGGCTCTATCATCGAACACAGGCTCTTGAATAGCGAATGAGCTGGGAGATGTTAACTCCATATGCCGGAGCTGTTGGGATGTTGCTACAAAGAAAAGGGAAGTTTACTATTGGAAAGGTGAAGTCATCACGTTTGTCGTACAGCTTAGTTTGAAGTCTCCCTCTGTTGTCAATTTCAAGGTGAAGGTCAAGGAACGAGGCTGATGTAGAAGTGTCTGTGTTATCCTTAATTTCGAGCTCTTTTGGATAGATCAAATGGAGAAAAACACCAAAGCGAGGGTTGTTTAGCGACAAAATATCATCTATATAACGGAAGCTAAAATTGAAGGATTGTGCCAGTTTTAAAGTTTGATGAAATCGTTCTAAGGCGCCTTCACTTTCAGGGTGATATGTAGATGATCGATAATGTTTAATGCTTAATTCATACATTACATGCTGAAAAAATACCGCACATAAAGTTTGAACCTTAATCTGATTGAATAGATTTAGGTAGGCCAAACAATGTAAAAAATTTAGTGAGAGACCTAACTATGGTCTTAGTCTTTATATTTCTTGAAGGAATAGCTTCAGGGAACCTTGTGGATACACGCATAATAGTTAACATGTACTGATTACCAGATTTAGTTTTTGGTAAAGTACTTACACAATCTATTAATATTCTACTAAAAGGCTCCTCAAAGGCAGATATAGGTTGAAGAGGTGCTTTTGGAATAACTTAATTTGGTTTCCCAACTAACTGACATATATGACAGGACTTGCAGTAATAGGAGAAATCTTTTCTAAGATTAGGCCAATAAAAATAATTTAAAATTTTATTGTACGTCTTATTAATACCTAAGTGTCCTGAAAAGAGAGTATCATGGGCCATGCTAAATATCTCAGCTCTATACACCTTTGGTACTACAACTTGATACTTTACTGCCCATTCTGCGTCAGCTGATACATCAGAAGGTCCCATTTGCGCATAAGAATACGATTTTTAGTAAAATAAGTGACAGGTTCTTGCAAAATCTCACTATCATCAACAGCCCTACTGAAAAGACATGAAATTTCAGGGTCTTTATGTTGCTCACTGCTAAAGGTTGACATAGAAATACCTTCACCTAGAGACAATGAACTATCAGAAACTCTAAGGGCTTGCTTGCTTGGTTACCAACATCACTAAGCTGACTCATAAATGTATCCGACAAATCAAAACCATCAGTGCTATTTTCGTCAACTTTCTGAGCTTCCACACATTTCTTTTTCATAGCACGAGTAGCTGCACAGACAGGATACAACTCAGAAAACTCCTATTCAGCAGAATCAGGAACTTAATCAAACGAAGGATTGTCTATCGTAATAGGATTTCTTAATCATTACCAAGATGAAGTTGTACACCTTCAAAGGACAATGATAACAATGATAACTTGATACCTAAGGTTACAGGTCCAGAAACAATGTCTGAAGACAAATAAACATTATGGAGAGGAATAGCAGTATAACCACTAGAATCTACCCCTTTAAAATGAACATTTCTACCAATACTAGAAGTGTCTCCGCCAACAAAAAAGACTGTGAGGCTCCAGTATCTCTTAAAATTCGAATAGAGGAAGAATTACAAAAATCACTTGAAAGCGAAACAAAACCATCACTAATAAATGGTTAAAAAATCTCCATAATGGGACTAGATGGGACTTTGACCTCGACCTTGCTAACAGGATTACCTCAGAAAAAGAACCATGCACATCTGTACCAAAATGAGGCAAACATTGTGACGACTCAACAAAACCACTGGGCTTAAATTCATTTTCCTTCATTTGCTTTTACCTATAAGAGTCAGATATCAAATGGCCTTGATTCTTACAATAATTACAGGAAAACGGCTTAAATGGCTTTTGTGACTGTGAGGGAGGATAGGACTTGGACGAGCTATTTACTGGACGTTGCTCACTATTAACACCATTTGCAGGTTTGGTGAAAAATTTATAGAATTATTATGATTTCTGAAAAATTTCTGTGGTTTATTTAAAAATTGTGTTTTATGTATAAGTGAAAAACCATCAGCAATTTCAAAAGTTTCAGCTTTTTGTTCATCAATAAAAGTTTTAAGGTCAGTACTAATACACCTTTTTAAATTTTTCAATTAAAACTTGCTGACGTAATTTCTCATGATTGTTATTTATTTTTTTGTTTGATGTACACCAACGGTCAAATAGTTGCTTTTTTGTTTTAGCAAAGTCTACATTGGTTTGGTCACTCTGTTTTTCTGCATTCCTAATTTTTTGTCGGTAAGCTTCAGGGACTAGTTCACAGGTTTTAAGAATTAATTCTTTTACAATTTCATAATTTGGAGCCTGTTCTACTGACAACTGAGTGTAAATTTCCCTGCAATTACCAATTGGTACACTTTATACATTGACCAATTGTGTTTAAGCCACTTTAAATTCTGAGTGGTTTTCTCAAAATGCAGAAAGTATTTGTCAACATCTTTTTCTTCAAAAGGAGGGACCAATCTAATATTTTTGGCAAGATGAAAAGCCTGAGAATTTTGAGAAAGGTGTTGATTCTTTTCTTCTAATTCCATTTTTTCATTTCTTATTGAAACTTTATCTCTCTTTCTTTTTCCCGCTGTTAAATTTCTAATTTTCTTTCTCTTGCCCCCCTCTCTCTCTATTTCTAATTTTCTTTGTTCTCTGTCTAATTCTAATTTTCTCATTTCTAATTCTTTTTGAATTTCTAATTTTCTCATGTCTTATTCAGGTCTTTGAACGCCAAAAGTCTCCAAAACAGATTTATCAAAAATATCTTTCTTCAACCAAATAATTTGCGATCACAATTTGAATTACAAATTCTATCATTCCAGACTTTACATTTAATTTCAGATGTTTTCCTAAAATAATCAATTAATCTTTTTTAAGTTCTCCACCTGACACGTAGACATGAATTGTTCTGGCTCAAATGACATCTTGTAAAAATTTCATTGCTGACTTTTAACATTTTGCTATTTAACAAAAATATAATAATTTCTTTTTTAAACAATTTCGAAGATCCCGGACGAGCCCCCAATTTCTGTTATTAGGTAGAAATAACCTATAAATTATTATAAATTGAAGTCAGCAATGATAAAACAAAACTGGCTCAAATTAACTTTTTAATAAGACGAAAATAATTAATTTTACAAATAAGTTTACAATATCTGACTTATCTGACAATTATGAAGTCCAAATAAATATCAAAATTAATAATCCACCGAGGTCCACCAACAAATGTCCAGATGAATATTCCTAATAATCCTCACTAAATAATTGATAATAGATTCACAATAACTGGTGTCGATTTCCAATACAAAAGATGTGCGTAATAATCCTGTATAAACTTATTAAACTGACTGCCTTCACCCTTTATTGCTACCTTATATTTATAAATACAATGTAACTAGAATATTCATTCACAAGAATAATCCAGAAAAATCTCCATTAACTGACAATCACATGCTTAATATAATTATGAAATGGAAAGATCCAGAAATTTCTATATGTTAAATATCTAAATCTATATTCTAGAAAATGTTCTAATGTGTGTTAACCTTGATCATTGTTTATTGTAAACAAGTTACATAACTAGGCCAAACAAATTACATAATATAAAGGCCTTACAAAACAAAAAACAATGAATACAATGCATCTTTAAAACATTTAAAATATTCACAACTTTAGCAACAAGTTAATTAAAAAAAAATGTCCTTAAAAAGGTGTTTTTCAGGAAAAGTCCTTTGCAAGCGGTAGGCAAATGACTAATAAAGTTCAAACTTTTCCTTTACATCATATTTTTGACCTAAAATCAATGATGAAAATCAACGATGAAACCTGGTGAAAGACCTTGTAAATTGGACTTTTAATTTATTACTATTCTTCTTCAATAATTTTTGTCCGACCGGTTATTTTGTAATTACTTTATGTAATCAAATGAAATTTGGCATGTATCTCGAAACAAAAGGAGAAGTACATTCCATGAAAAAAATTCAAAATGGCCTTCATTTCCAAGATGGCTGTCAGCTTACATTAAAATATGAGGATTAAATATCTACAAAACTGCATTGCATAATTTTCCATAAAATGACAGGAAGACATTTATTGAAAAAAAAACATTCATAATTGTATCAGGATGCTGATACATAAGTCTCCCAAATGAACTCTCATATAAGACTTCAGAACTGCCGACTCCCTTCAACTTCTTCATTTCTGAGCCCGCTAGGCTTTTCCGCCTTTTTCGTAGTTGTTATGGCAATGACCGCCATTTTGAAATTCTTGAGGCTACAAACCAACTCCGAATATGTTATACAAACTTTTTGAAAAGTTTGGATCATTCTGAATACTTTGATTTTTCCAGCCTTTTTGCTGTTTTCATGGCAACGATCACCATTTCGAATTTATTTAAGGCTAGAAACAAAATCCCTGTATGCTATACAACCTTGCTGTAAGTTTTCATGCAATTCTGAAACTTTGAATTTTCTGCCTTTTTGCTGTTTCCATGGCAACGGTCTCCATTTTCAAATTTTTAAGACTAAAAACAAATTTCCTGGTTGCTACAAATGTATACAACCTTTCTGTAAGCTTTCATACAATTCTAATCACTTTTGATTTTCCCGCCTTTTTAGCTCACCCGGCTATGCCAGGGTGAGCTTTTGTCATCACTTGGCGTCCGTCGTCCGTCGTAAACTTTTCAATTTAAAGATCTTCTCCTTTAAAACTACTGGGCCAATTGGAACCAAATTTTGTCATAATAGTTCTTGGGTGGTCCCCTTTAAAAATTGTATCCGGCAGGTCTCATCCAAGATGGCCACCAGCGGGGAACATAGTTTTAACATTGGACACTACGGGAAAACGCATTCAAAGATCTTCTCAGAAATTGCCTGCCCAATTATATGCAATCTTATTCACTATGGTCCTTATATGGTCCCATCCAAAAAAGGTATCCGACAGGCAGGGAACATAGTTTTAACATTTGACCTATGGAAAACGCATTCAGAGATCTTCTCAGAAACTGCTAGTCCAATTAGAACCAAAAATAGTCACAATGGCCCTTAGACGGTCAATTCCAAAAAACGTATACGACAGATCGGTACCTCTTTAAAGATGGCTGCCGGCGTAGAACATAGTTTTAACATTGGACCCTATGGAAAAGACATTCAAAAATCTTCTCAGAAACTACTAGCCCAATTATAACCACACATAGTCACAATAGTCCTTAAATGGTCCAATCCAAAAAATGTATCCGGCAGGTCCTTACCTCATCCAAGATGGCCTCCAGCGGGAAACAAAGTTTTATCATTGGACCCTTTGGGAAAATACATTCAAAGATCTTCTTAGAAACAACTAGTCCCGTTAGAACCAAACTTTGTCACCATGGTCCTTAGATGGTCCCTACTCAAAAAGTATCCAACAGGTGCGTGCCTCATCCAAGATGTCCTCCAGTGGAGTTTTAACATTGGACAGTATGGGAAAAACTAATTCAAAGATCTTCTTCAAGGTGGCCTCAGCAGGGAACATAGTGTTGACTCCGGACCCAATTGGAAATGCCATTCGTCTCTCTATTTCATCCATGGTCAAGGTGAGTGATACAGTTTCTTGAGAGCCTCTTGTTGCCGTTTCCAAGACCTTCTTGCACAACTGCACATTGGTATCTAAGGTCCTGCTAAGTTTCATTCAGATCTGATTTGTGGTCACTGAGATATGTCCCGGACAAATTGTCAAACAGTTTTTGTCAATTTCCCACCTTTATGTCGTTTCCATGACATCGGTGCCATTTTGAAAATCCATTAACCTTCTTTCACAACTAAACATAAGTATCTATGTTCCTGCCAAGTTTCATTCAGATTTGATTTGTGGGCTATGACATCTGCGCTAGACTAGTTGTCCTAAAAGTCTGGCAATTTTCCGCCTTTTCGCTGTTTCCATGACAACGGTGCCATTTTGAAAGCCCTTCCTGCACACATAAACATTAGCATCTATGTTCTTCAGATCTGAAGTGTGGTCTCCGAGATCTGTCCCGGACAAAAATTGCCAAAATTAAGCCGATTTTCCCGCCGTTTTCATAGCAACCGTGGATGTTCATAATTTGCGCCGCACAACTAGACTTTAGTATCCATATTTTCCTGCCAATTGTCATCAGGATCGATTGAGCGGTCTCCGAGATATGGCCCGAACTAAATCCGATGCGGAAAGAAATAATAATAATAATAATAATAATAATAATAATGATACAAAATGTATGTTTCCATGCAAACACAAGACACCCAAACCAGATTTCATACTCAATTGCTCTTTAAAAAAATGCTGTGTTTTATATATATCACCAATGATTGTAATAATGTATTCTGAAATCCTCGTGTAAGAATAAGTATCTCAAGCCCATTATGTTTTCGTCTATCAGTGTTATAAGTACTTTGATTCACGGGTCAAAATATTTCTGGATCGCGTCAAAAAGAGAGTTGCTTAATAATGTTTTCATTATTGATTAATCGATGAAACCAACATTCCGAGCTTAAGGTGTGTATTTATTGATACTTTTACATGAAATAAAGTTATGGGTTTGTGACCCTGACTTTTTACCTTGACCTTATTTTGAAAGTCCCGTCTTCCGGAACATTTAGTATGTTGAATGTTTTTTGTATCTTCAATGGTATTCGAGCAAGTTACAGTCAAAAAACCCCCGAAATTGGACATCAAAAACGGTTTTTGGTCAATAGGCCCAAAACGGTTGGTCAAAAAATTTTGGACCCAATGTAACAAATGTAGATCTTAACAAGGCGCACATTTTTGCAATTACATGTTTTCAGCTATCTACTACTGTTTATGAATTAATCCAATGACAAAGTCTGGGGTCAAAGTTCAAAGAGATAAATGACCTTTGACTTTGGCATTTTTAAATGTAACACATATCATCTAAGTTGAATGGAAAAGATTCCAGGTTTCTATCTCTTACCGTTTTTGAGATGAAAAAAAAAACATGTTTAAAGATGACGAGATTTTCAAGGGGCATAACTCATCAACGGTTCGTCATAGAGTTTCGGTCCAATGTAACAAAGGTCCGTCATGACCTATAAACATTTTTGTTCTTACTAATTGTCAGCTATCATTTACGCTTTTCGAGATAATTCCATAACAACGTTTGAAGTTAAAGTTCAAAGTGACCAATGATGGTGGTCAATTTTGAAATTCTAAGACCTTCTTGCACATCTTGGGTTGGTTGTCCACAACGGTGGTAAGTTTCATTAAGTTTGGACTACTAATCTCTGAGATTATGTTTGGACAAATGTTGTGAAATCCATGGATGAATAATAATGATAACAAGTGATGATATGTTTGCATGCAAACACAAGTCACCCAAACCAGATTCCATATTCAATTGCTCTTGCAAAATTTTCAAGGGGCATAACTCGTGAACCGTTGACCAGAAAGTTTCACTTTATCAGCTATCTTTCACGTTGTCCGAGTAATTCGAATAAATAAGTTTGAGGTCAAAGTTCAAAGTGACCAATGACCATGGTCATTTTGGAAATTCTAATACGTTCCTGCACATCTTGAGGTTGGTATCTACAATGGTGTCAAGTTTATTAAGATTTGACCACCCATCTCTGAGAAAATGATTGGACAATAATCGAAATAATAAGAAGAAACAGAGTAAACACAATAAGTCACCAAACTTCGTTTCGGTGACTTAAAAAGATCCAGAGTAAAATTAATAAGTCACCAAACTTCGTTTGGGTGACTTAATAATAATAATAATAAGAAATAGAATAAAAGCAATAAGTCTCCACACACTTTGTTTGGGAGACTTAATTACTTCGATTTAGAAGATGGCAACCAAAATATGTAAAATATAAACTATTTATAAGATTTCAAAGAAAAATGATATTTAAGCTGCGAATAAAATTGAATAATCCAATGGTTGTTTGGGTGACATTGGCTATTGCCCGCAATTTAAATCTTGCTATTTTTCCGCTGCGTCTTGTCGTTACCTTGTACAGCTAGATACCAATCTCCACATTAAGGTAGATCTACAACCCAAAAGGTGCATTCGGGTATTTAAATGTGTGACAGGACAGCCTACATGCGTTACAGAAGCTGGTAGATATATAGCCAGTTAAAAAGGTACTGAGCTAACGGAACATTTATTTAGCTTATTCCGTTAGGCGGCTGGCTGGACAGGCCCTGGACGTAACTCATGGCAATTTTGTAAGGACATTCATGCTCCCTGGTTACAAATGTATTAAATTGGCCGTCATCATTGTTCACTTTGAACTTTGACCCCATACCTTATTATTGGAATAACTCGAAAACCATAAAATCAAAAGTTTGCAAGGTCATGACGAACCTACGTCACATTAAGACTAAATCCCTATTGTCAAATGTTCACTAGTTATGTCCCTTGAAATTTTGTCACATCTTTAAGTATGTTTTTAAATGGTAATAAATAGAAACCTGGAACTTTTTGCATTCAATTCAAGTGCTATGTGTTAAATATTAATTATAAAAATACCAAGGTCTACGGTCATTGGTCATTTTTTTTATCCCATGCCTTATTTTTGGATGACCTCTATAACCGTAATAGAATACTGTTAAAATATAACGACCAAAAGGAGTGTCTTGTTACACAGATAAAAATTCATGAACCAAAAACCGAGTTTTTATGTCTGATCTCTGGGTTATAGTACAATACCATCGAAGATTCAAAGAAACATTCATGGAAAAAATATTCAGGAAGACAGGTCCTTTGAAATGAGGATAAAGGTCAAGAGCACAACCAAAAAACTTCGCTTTCATATTCAAGTATAAAAAATGAATATAAATATTTATCTAAGAATTTTAGTTTAATCAAAGGATGAAAAAAGGACATTTTGTTGCAAGTTGTGGGAATTTTTCGAAAATTGATGTACTAGTATTCTCAAAGATGGGTACTCTAAACTTAATTAAATTTAGTCGTATTTCAATGTAACTTAAAATTTTGAAATAATTACAAACATGAAGGAAATGTCCTACTTCATAATATTAAGCCATGAGTTGAATTAACTATTCGTTTACACCCCCCTACTTTCCCTAGGTACCTTTTTTCAGTCCCCTCCCCATTATAAAGCTTTTTAACATGAACATAAGCTGCATCCAAAGACAGCATGGGACCATATATATATAGTACAAAAAAGAGAATCGGGTTCACATGGGAAAAAAATTCAAAATTGCAGCCTGTCAGTTAGAATTAAATAAATTTAGTAACTCTATTACAGAATGTGTTCATTTTATGTATAAATGTTCAATAAAATAACAGGATGGAATTTAGGCGTCTGCAGGGCATTATTTTCCTATTATAGAATTTTGTGAAATTTTCTGTGAAACATAATTGTATTATTGTTAAAAATATAAAATAATATTTGGGTGTCACCATGCATTTAAGCGCAAAAACTGAAATTGAAAACTTAAGGATTTTTACATGGAAATGATTAGAAAAAAAGTTGTTTGAGAGGATAGCTTTTAGATTATAGATTTTCTTCATACTTTGCATGTGTTTTTAAATCATTATACAGTTTACATATAAAAAATAAAAATCAGAGGTCACCGTTCAAATAAGAGAGATAAATTGCAAAATGTTAATATCTCTAGTGATATTTATAGAGAATTATCAAATCATCCCCCTGCCTAATTACTGTGTTTTGTAAATCTAGCAACAAATTCAAAGCACATGTTTTTAGTTCACCTTTCTCTAGCGAAAATATTGTAAAAGTGATTACGAATTAAATTTTAATTACTTTGGAACTTTCTTTACATTTTAAATAACTATTTTGTTAAATTTCTTAATGAACGAAACCCTTAATTACCAAGTATTAGACAAAAATGGAGGAATAATACCACTGAGACACCTTAATTGAAAAAAAAATGTATGCCATTTCCAAGATGGCCACAAAAATAACAAGAGGAATTGTTGCATTCTAATATAAAATATCTTGCATTATGAAAAAAAGTAAATCTTTGCATATTGATACTAAAAGACATTATGATAAAAGATCTTACATTATGAAAAAAAGTGTTGTATAAAAATGAAAAAAAATCTTGTATTATAAAAAAAATTGGTAAAGATTTTGTGGAACTTAGTGTCTCACCCGCTAAATTGGTTGTTTTTAAAATTTTGCCTATATTGGGATGTGGTTGCAAGGTAACAATTCCATGAAATAACTGTTATTTTGGTGTTTGGGAAGATTACCAAAAATACAATAAAATATTTTGAAATAAAGAAAAAAGACTTTTTCAATTGAATATAGTAAAAAAGTATGATGGCTGAAAAAATTCCAAAAACAAAAATGAATAGTGTTTAAGATTTTCAGGAAATGTACCAAATTTGAATCAAATACTTGAAATCGAATCTATGAAAATGACTCTTTCCACTGAAATGTATTAAAAACGTGAATGGTAGATGGAATCTCAAAAATCCAAAAATAACCAATATTGGAACCAAATGCTTTTGTAATCAAAACAGAAAATGACTTTTTGCACTCAAATATATGCTAAAAAGAATGATTGCCAGGTAAAATGCCTAAAATAATGGGTCTTTGAGAGTTTCTGGAAATTTACCAAAACTGGAATGCAATGTTTTTTACAATGAAATGCTACTTCGGTGCTGACCGAAAGCCGATTTTATTTGGAAACTTGCAATATCTAAATTTTTGTATTTTTTGTTGAAAACAAACGAGTATCTCCCACATGCAAAGCTCTGTCCTTAGCTGATTTTGGCTTTCCTTTAAGATCATATTTGGTAATTTGTTGTATATAAATTTTTAATCATCTTTGAGTTAATGGTCTTCCAAATGTTTACATTTATCTGAACTGATGAGATATAATTTGTCGAAATTAAATTTACAGTTACTTTGGTATTTCATTATTTTAATACAGTTATACAAATAAAATGCATTAAAAAGGTATGGTTGCTATGCAAGTTTCCAACAAAAAAAATAAAATAAACTAATAATACAGATAAGTAAATGATTGGTCTTAAAGAGTTTCCGGACATTAACTTGTTATTAAATTCCAAAAAAAATTACCCACAGGGTAAGTGTTACTTAAAACAAATAAGTCAATATACGACCCAATACGCAAAATCTAAAACATAAAATTCAAAATGTCAGCAGGAGGTTATTTTTCTGTCTATTTTCCAACTTCTGTGTGAATTTCAAATGATTCCAAAAAAATTTGAATAGGTTATTGATGCTTAGAAAACATTAATCCCAGAGTGAATGTAAATGGTCTCCACGCCGACGACGACGACATTGAATATTAATGGAAAAGTAATGCATTTTACAACATACTCTGCTTGGAAAAATTCACGATTTTCTAATTGTGTAATGTCTGTTCCTAATTATTGTTTTACAGTTACACAGGCATCATTCCGTTTATCGAGAAAAATGCACGTGAAGGACTAGGTAATGGCGGTCAAGTATTACATCGGAGGCAACGGTTCGTGAAGGACTAAATCAGTGATTTTTAGTCTTTTTAAAACTTTTAATGGACAATTATTTAAAAGCAAAAATGAAATCTAAAAAAACTGTCTGTCAAAATGGTCGTCATCAATGGCTATTTTGGTGTACAAAAATTATGAATATAACTTGCAGTATTCTGAAAAACGAAAAAGACCGCACCTTACCCTATACAATTTTCATTGACATATACCCACATTTGGTCATATTTTGATACGATAGTTATCTTTTTCTCTTTATTTGTTATGATATTCCAACAAATATTAACACATATTGTCAGAAGAAGGTTTAGGATGATGTCATATCTCTATTTTATAGTTTTGCTTCTATCGTTTGGACCAAAAAGCTCTTTTCTTGCAAGTGAAGGATCAAGCAACGTTAATTTTGGTTCGTGAAGGATCGACTTGACCGAGCAAATGACAATTTGATATTTGATCTGCTGGTGCAAGTATAAACCCTGAAGTTCTCCGATGATTTAAAAAAAAAGATATAAAAGTATGGGTTGCCCAAAATGTTGTTTGCATATAAAATCATCTCATGTATTAATTCCGCTGTAAATGATACAAGACCTAATGAAGTGCGATTATTATACATGTTATATTTACAACATGCATGGAATCAAACGTAACAGCATAAAATCACTTTACTTACGCGAGAGCTAGCACAAATAATAGAGACTTTCTCATTAGACACCTTTATCTCCATGACCACCTTATTTACCTAGGCTTAAAAAAAATCCAGCCTCACACGATCATTAAAAAATTTAATAGATATCAGTCCCTCTTGGAAAAATTTGAAGTTTCGGTCCAAACTCTTAATTCAAAATTATTTCTTTACTCGATACTTGGATGATCATTTCTTTGAACTGTCTACGACCTTTGAATGGCAATTGCTGTTGAATTGCTACCGGACATTACCGCAATGGAGGAGGAGGTTTAGCTAGCCATAAAACCGGTTTAACCCACCTTAATTTTTTGACATGCCTGTACCAAAAACCTATTTCGATCCTTATCTACATTTATCATTTGAAACAGTTTCCCAACGTTATGAAGAACATTTATTTAAGCAAAATGTAGTAAAAACAAGCATTTAAGTTATTTTTAAAAATTACTTTCCTTCTACATGTTTTTAAATAAACATTCTAAATTAAAATTAAAACATTGATCTGTAAAATAAAACAAATTGAAATATTTCTTAATAATATACATCCTTAAAGGGAGTCCATTTGATTCTTTCTATTGTTCATACGTCCGTCCGTCAAACTGCAGGTTCGCCTTTGCGTTTAAGCTGATTTCTCTGAGACGGTTAGTCGGATCTTCAAGAAAATTTGTACACTGATTTATCATAACAATGACAAAAAATGCAGCAAAAATTGTGTTCAATTCCACTTGCAGGATGATGGATTGGGCATCTTTGTCTAAGGAGATACATTCTTGTTTTTCAATTCACAGTTTTATAACAGTTTAAGTAATAAAATGAGAAATTTACAATGTCTAACAGATACTTTGGATAATGTTTGCAATATTATTACATTCTAAAACTTTTTGATCGAGATAAATCATTATTTTAATATTTCTTCAGTTTCAAAAATCAGCTATAAAATGCCGCTTTAATGTAGTTTATAATGCTCTCTAAAAATATTAATTTTGATCTTTATTAGCATAATTTGCTTAAAATTTAGTTTGATTTTATTCATTTGAACCAGATAGTGTGTGCTTTACTATTTAAGGTACTTCAATGCATTTCAAATTTTACCTCATTACATCTTTCATGAGTTATATGTGTATACAAATTCCCGGCACCTGAATTGGTTTTCAGGGACTCCGGCTACAGAGCTGCCGGGCGCGTCCCCAGTTGGTGGATAGGGGAATGCCCTGTCTATGCGGATAAGTCTGGTCATAATACGGGAAACCTGACCGCGAACCATTTTAGCCAAACTGAACGAAGACACGCCACGCTCCATGCAGTATAAAGACCTCTTCTATATTTTTTCTAAAGAGAGCAGAGTCACTTTAGCTAAATTTCCTGTCCTTTTTCCAGTTGCAATCAAAACTCGTTGCCCCGGTTACTGTAAACGTATTAATTTTCGCGGATTCCTGAACTGTGCCATGTTCGCGGGTATCAATTTTCGCGGTTTTAGGAAAATATTAGTACTTTCTAATTGCTTTTGAGATATTTGCAGGTACTAATTTTCGCTGTCTTTTGTCAACCGCGAAAATAGCAAAAATTAGTACACCGCGAAAATTACTACTTTTACAGTATCCCTTCCACCTTTGCTTTGTTCTTTCTCCTTCTACTATCATTTTTTAAATTAATTGCATTCGTTCTGATATAGCTGAAATATTGCTCACTGGAGTTAAACTCTAACTAATAAATCAATCAATTGACAAACGAGTATCTTTAAAGGTTTAGTCCTTCACGAGCTCAATTGTTCGTTGCCTGATCCTTCACGGGCAGAAAATATCAGTTTTATGTTTTCAATGTTGATATATTGTATATAGAAATATTTTTTGCATAAATAAGTTCATTGATTATTGCAATATCAAAGTTTGTCAATATCTTGCAAAATTAAGTCTATTTTGTAAATAAAATAGACGAAATAACGCCTTTTGTGACAATATCTTCACGAAGAAAATATTTGTGAGGAGTCTGCCTTCAACGTTTTTGAGAAAACTATGCATTTTCCAACCATGAATTTAGCATGGATTGATAGGTATTGTTGAACCATTTTGACAGACATATTTAAATTTTAGAAATTTATCCTTATAAATAGAATATAATGAAATAGTCATCGACCTTCAATGTTTTCCTCGATAGAAAGTCCTTCACGAACCGTTGCCTGATCTATCAAGCATCCCATGCAATACTTGACTGCCATTACCTAGTCCTTCACGTGCATTTTTTTTCGATAAACGGAATGATGCCGATGAGTTACATAATGAAATACTAAACAATTCATTAAATGACAATTCAATATGAAGGAAGACGCCTAAACCACTTCAATAAATTTAAAGTGAGTAAGTAATTTTTTTTTCAAAAACGGACCTAGCATTGAGGTACACTCCTATGATGGAACAGGATTTTTTTTTAACAAGATAACATATTCTCTAATTTTTATCCCATTTTCACGTTTCCTGGACAGTGGGGGAGAGAATGTTGTTCTCGGCAAGTGATTGGATGAAATTCAATTACGACGTCAAATTTGTTTGCCGTTTTCTTACTTTACCATTGTGACGTCATGAAAAAAGGCGACCATGCCTGATGACGTCACGCTCGAAGAACACATTTATTTCGGATCATCAGAAAAGGGGGTTATTTTTTTTGTCCAAAATCTCCTTGAAATCATTAGAGAAATAAAATCCACAACTGTATCTCGTGAGAAACGACATTTTTACACTCTCGATAGTTAAATTTTCAAATATTTTAAACGCTCGGCAAGCCACGCGTTTAAAAATTTGAAAATTTTACTATCTCTAGTGTAGAAATGTCGTTTCTCACTCGATGCTGTTGTGGATTCTATATTTCTATTACAGATTATTGCTTGTTTCAAGCATTTTCAAGAGTCCAAGTCTCTCTTGATGCACCATGTATCACTCCATTGATAGCCAGGCAAGTTATCAGCTGTAACATATTTTACAATCATATTGTATTATAATTATGTAGTAAATAATAACCCCATTTTAAATTCCGACCGTAGTGAAACTATTATTTCATTTAATTGTCCTATTTGTATGATGCAGTCATTTAAGTTATCTATTTTATCCTTTTCCTTTATATCAGACAGTAAATTCTTATGCTATCAACACAGAGAGGTCAGGGACAACATTAACACAGGGAATTTCGTGTAATATCAACTGTTCAGTTGTTATCAATGGCAGGTTAAAATAAGCATCTGATTGGATAGTCACTGTTTTTTTAATGACATAGGACACACACCATACATTAAATCAGTATACTACGTATATACTGATTACATTTCATTTATATTTTTCTCAATCGCGACGAGAAAAGAACTTTTATATATTGTGTAATCGAACATTGGTGTTTCCCATGTTGCCTTTGTCCATGGATTGTTCGTTCTTTTGACTGACGGTTCGGTTCTCACTATTCTATTATATTCCCGAGCAAAAATTATGTATACATCTGTAATCTTTGTTTTCTGTTCCGACTTGTATGACTTGTATATAGCAAAAAAAATAATTGTAATAAAAAAAAAATCTAAGCAATTATAATTTTCAACAAATGTTTAATAGCCGGACACAATTTATTCTAAATTGTAGTTTACTTCTGGTCATCAAGTCTTTAACTTGTTGCCAAAATTTTGTCAGGAAAGGACAAGTGGAAAAATAATGTTGATAATCTTCTTCACAATTGCAAAAATTACATATATTGTTACAAGATATTTTCCACTGTTTCCAAAAGTTTTTTTTGAAAAATAAATTGTAATATCTTTCACCAGAAAATTTTAAGGTTTTTTCTGTAATATGAATAAACATAACATAAATAATAAATTCATGGAGTGAATTCAAATCAACATTTAAACTTTTTTATAAAACTATATACCATTTCTGTATACCAACAGAATCTCCTATTTTTTCATCAATTAGTGCATTATTCTATACTTTGTTAAACAGTTCTGAAGCCTTAATGAAACATTTATAAAATCATTAACACATATTATATATCCAGGAATTTTATAGGGAAATAATTAAATGTTGGAATTTGGTAAATGGGGGTTCTTCAAAATGTCCAGTACCATTTTGGGAAATTAAAAAAACAGATTTTATGAAACAACAAATGTGGTAGAGTCAGATTTGAGGGTTAAAATTATTTTTTAGTTAATTACTATATTTTAAATAATTTTATTTATTTTGTAGAAAATATCCAGTTATATATTTGTTAGCTTTATTCCAGAATTAGTATAGTCTGCTTCATTAATCTATTTCCAATTTCAGTCATGCCAGAGTAAATTTATTCATTAGCTTTTGAATATATGACTATTACTGTTTTCATTGGTTAGTTTCTTGGGTCAGGTCTATGTCAAATTTTAGGCGGGAATCCTTTGTCCCAATCTATTGTTTCTGGTCAATTGACTCTAGACTTTTGGAGAAGGTAGTAGCCATTTTGAGTCCTATGATAGTTTTATTCATTAATGTTTTGATATTGAAAATTTCTCATCTGGATATGTTATTCTTATTATGAAGGTCAGTTTCTCTCATATTCTACTAATTTACAAATAATATTTTATTATTAATGGCCTGAATGAATGATTTGAGAAGTATGAAAAATGAGAGTGCCAGTCTGTGAATGAGAGTATGATAGCTGATATAAATAATAAATTTGAGTTAAATATATATACTTGAAATTTAATATGAATGATATAAAAGTTAAATAGATGATTTTAATTTTACAAGTTTTGGAATAAAATACTTAAAACCTGAATTGCAACTAAATAAATGTAAACCATAATTTTATTTAGTAAGACTGTGAGAGTGATACAGATTTTAAAGCTTAATTAAAAGTATAAAATGTAAATAACTGAAGTCAATGAAAAAGGGAGACAACCGACTTCTTTATTATTGACGGGATAATTTTAACAAGTTAGTTATGATTTTAATATTTGTCTCTTCAGGTGGAAAATGTAAACTTGCATTGCTGATTGTGAGACTAGAATATATTTGGTTATTATTTGACCTCTGCACCTCATGCGAGGTAGGTTTACTTGTATATTTTTGAATATTTTCTTTAGTTTAGTTTGCTTTGCTTATGGCTTAGATTTAGTGTATTTGCCTGCTTAATACGCATGCAGCTTTTTGCTTTAATGTTTGCTTCGCTGTGTTATTCTATTTTTAACTGCATTTTGTATATTTTGAATAGTAATTAGAATAATTGCTATGTTAGCTACGCTACTATTGATTTCACAATAGTATGCATTATTAGGATTTTATTAGTAAATGTACATGACACATAATGGTCACACACCGTCATCATTTATTGAACAGAAAATATATATCGTCTTTAACAATGAGATACAACTAGAAAATTGTAGACATTTTCTGTATGTATTTGTATTTATAGTTTTATGCCTAAATATAGAATTAATTCAAGGTATTTATTATTGTTATATTGTTATTGTAGGGTCTTTTTGATAGTATCTCGATGAATAAAGAACCTATGAACCTTGAGATTGTTTATGTTTATCTTTATCTAATTTGGCAATAAAAGTTTGTTTTTCGAAAATTGGATGAAAAGTATTCTCTTATGATGCACGCTTATTATCTATTCCTTGCACAAATAGATATTTGTAGTGCATAACGAGACTTTGAAGCTGGAGTTAGATATGAACTTGTTTAATCGCTTTTACAGGAATTTCATTGGTCGAGCGCCAAGTAATAACACATCACGCGTGATGTGCTATTATTTTTTCGACGTTTTAATTGGACCACTGTGAAATCTCGTTGTCCGTGATTAACGTTACCTAGCAACGGTGTTGTTGTTTGAAACAAAAACAGCAGTTCGGCAATAATTATTATGAAAATCATAAGAGAAATAGTTTTAACAACTCGAAAGAATTTAATATCGCTGGATATCAACTCTCGTTATGTAATTTCAAATATAATAAACTCGCCTAAGGCTCGTTTATTATATTTTGATATTACATAACTCTAGTTGATATCCATCGATATAAAATTCTTTCTTGTTATGAAAACTATAAATATTATCTATATAAACAATATTATTGATGATAATGGATACATTTCACAAAGGGTTATTTCAGAGAAATTAAAAGATGAAATTAATTGGATATCAGAAATATCTACTATTGAGAAATCTGTACCAAAAGAGTGGGTTCGTATTTTACAGACAGAAAATTCAGTGAAAAGTAAATTAAATATAAATCGAAATAAGATTTAATTAGAGAATACAAACAAAGATATCTCAGTGATATCTAATAAAGTTTTATGAAACATTTTAATAGGTAAAAAATTTGAAAAGCCGATAGGATTAGGAAAATGGGTTCGTATATTAAATAATTCCGATTTCATGCTAAAAGATAATTTACATGTGTTTATTTTTAGATATTTGCAAGAAAACAAGTTAAAAATATTCATATGAAAATTAATACAATATATCATCCAACAAAAAAACTTTTACTGCAATGGAAAATAGCAAACAATGCTTCCTGTAATAAATATAGATATGAAGATTTTACATGCATTATTTTATAACATGCCCTTATGTAGAAAACTTTTGGTCAAAAATAAATGATGATGAGTAAGATATCTCAAAAGAGAGTTAAAACATGCATTTCATTTCAGGTTAAAGATTTGGGATAAAGAATTAAAGAATATTTCTGGTTCAACCATTTTTAACGATTATCAGTTTCTCTTTATATAAATCTTATTATATTTCAGAACAACGTACAAAATACGTTGATCCATTAAAAATATCTATTCCAGAATTTAATTTCACGAGTAAAATATGTCAATTGTAATAAAAGAAAAATATTAATAATATGTGATTTGACTGTTGATATTTTTAATTATATGATATGAATGATATTAATTTTTACAACTAACTACAACCCTGGGTAGTAAGTGGAGTGTAACAGGAACATTAAGAGTAGCGTGTGCTCTTAATGATAATTGTAACAAGCGTGAATTATTGGAATTATTATTAAGGTCTTTCCCACTACAGTGGAAAGACCTTATTGTATTTCTTATTAAGGTCTTTCACCACATGTGAAAGGCCTTACTGTATTTCTTCTGATTATTATTTTTTTTCTGCCGCACTTCGCGAAAAAGTGTCGGGACATATCAATTCGATACTTGGTGGTATTAATCGGCTTAGTGGCCTGTCGAAGCCAGTCACCCTGTGAAACCGATCTAGTTTTAGTAACGGAGTTATCTGCCCGAAGACCGAAAACCTTGTTATCATGTTTGCAAAGAAACCGTAACCGATATCAAAATTCTGAATAGGGGAAAATGTTTGTTATATCGTAACGATGATTTATCACGCAAAAAAAAATTTTGGGTCGCGACCCCGGTGACGCGTTTTTGACCCCTAAATATGCAAATTTCTAAAAGCTATCAGATTCCACCAAATTTGGTTTCCAGGTAGCTCTCATGGTCCTTATAACAAATCTGGGGTAAAATATTTTTTGTCCGCCATTTTCAAAATGGCCGCCATTTGAAATTTTCTATCGCAATATCTCGGAAACGATAAAAAATTTATGAAAAGATTGTGAAGCAAAAATACTCCTCTTATTAAGATCTTCACTTATGGTTGGTCAAAAAAAATTTTTCGTCCGCCATTTTCAAAATGGCGGCCATTCGAAAATTTGTTATCGCGATATATCGGAAACGATAAAAAATTTATGAAAACATTATGTTGCAAAAATACTCCTGTCTTCAAGATCTTCATCTATGGTTGGTCAAAAAAAAAATTTCTTCCGCCATTTTCAAAATGGCCGCCATTCGAAATTTTGTTATCGCAATATCTCGCAAACGATAAAAAATTTATGAAAACATTGTGTTGCAAAAATACTCCTCTCATTAAGATCTTCATTTATGGTTGGTCAAAAAAAAATTTTCGTCCGCCATTTCAAAATGGCCGCCATTCGTAATTTTGTTATCGCGATATCTCGGAAACGATAAAAAATTTATGAAAACATTGTGAAGCAAAAATACCCCTCTCATTAAGATCTTCATTTATGGTTGGTCAAAAAAAAAAATTCGTCCGCCATTTTCAAAATGGCCGCCATTCGAAAATTTGTTATCGCGATATCTCGGAAACGATAATAAATTCATGAAAACATTGTGTTGCAAAAATACTCCTCTTTTAAAGATCTTCATTTATGGTTGGTCAAAAAAAAATTTCCGTCCGCCATTTTCAAAATGGCTGCCATTCGAAATTTTGTTATCGCGATATCTCGGAAACGATAAAAAATTATGAAAACATTGTGTTGCAAAAATACTCCTCTCGTTAAGATCTACATTTATGGTTGGTCAAAAAAAGATCTTCGTCCGCCATTTTCAAAATGGCCACCATTCGAAATTTTGTTATCGCGATATCTCGGAAATGATAAAAAATTTAGGAAAACATTCTGAAGCAAAAATACTCCTCTCGTTAAGATCTACATTTATGGTAGGTCAAAAAATTTTTTTCGCCCGCCATTTTCAAAATGGCCACCATTCGATATTTTGTTATCGCGATATCTCGGAAACGATAAAAAATTTATGAAAACATTGTGTTGCAAAAATACTTCTCTGGTTAAGATATACATTTATGGTTGGTCAGAAAAAAAATTTTCGCCCGCCATTTTCAAAATGGCCGCCATTCGAAATTTTGTTATTGCGATATCTCGGAAACGATAAAAAATTTATGAAAACATTGTGTTGCAAAAATATTCCTCTCTTTGAGATCTACATTTGATTCAATTGAACAAAAACTCTGCGACGAACCGTTTTTGAGTTATAGCCCTTGACGCGTTTCCGTAAATTGGTTTTTTGCGAATAACTTTAAACGCTTACAGATAATATAGTATACATATATGTTTAAAGTGATCAGCATGAAAAGACCTTCAATTTGTGTACCAGGTTGAAGGTCATCGGTGACCTTTGACCTTGACCTTTGACCTTGTTAGCAGATAAACTCAATAACCGTAACAGATAGCTGAAAAATTATATCAGCAAAAATGTTCACCACGTCAAGGGCTACATTTGATACATATGGACCGGAGCTCTCTGATGACTCCCAGAAGAGTTATTGCCCTTGATGCATTTCAGAAAGCGGTGTTTTGCGTATAACTTTTAATCCTTTACAGATAGTATGGTCATGTAACATATCAAATTAATCATTAAGAAGACCCCTACAATTTGATTCCAAGGTCAAAGGTCACCAACGTCAAAGGTCAAGTTCATAGCCATTTTTGTCTCTTTATTGTAAAAACAGTCATTTAATCAGTAAGAAATAGAAAATAGAATATATAGGACACAATGTGCATCTCATCAAGAAGATTTCAAACATAAGACGTAACAAAACATTACATTGACGGTTAAAGATCTTGCAATTGTTCTATGAACAATTGTCCTTTTAATGATTATTATTATCATAACCAAACTTGGTACACTTAACAAGCATTGGCAGGGCTCGACTTAGGTCACCCTGTGAACCGATTCTATTTTTAGTAACAGAGTTATCTCCCCGAATGCGGTTTATCTTGTTATCAGATCTCCTCATAAACCGTAACCGATATCATAAATCTAAGGTAAGGATAAAGTTGCATTCATCTTCAGGATGAATTATCAATTAAAAAAAATTTTTGGGGTCGCGACCCCGGTTACGCGTTTTTGACCCCTAAATATGCAAATTTCTGAAAGTTGTCGGATTTTGATGAAATTTGATTTCCAGGTAGCTTTAATGGCCCTGATTACAAAATGGGGGTCAAAAATTTTTTTTGTCCGCCATTTTCAAAATGGCCGACATTTGAAATTTTGTTCTCGCGATATCTCGGAAACGATAAAAAATTTATGAAAACATTATATTGCAAAAATGTTCCTCTCATTGAGATCTACATTTGATTCAATGGAACGAAAACTGTGCGACGAACGGGTTTTGAGTTATAGCCCTTGACGCGTTTCGGTAAATCGGTTTTTTGCGAATAACTTTTAAACGCTTACAGACAATATAGTAAACATATTGTTTAAAGTGATCAGCATGAAAAGACCTTCAATTTGAGTACCAGGTTGAAGGTCATCGGTGATCTTTGACCTTGACCTTTGACCTTGTTATCAGATGAACTCGGAAACCGTAATAGATGGCTGAAAAAGTATATCAGCAAAAATGTTCATCATGTCAAGGGCTACATTTGTCTCATTTGGACCGAAGCTCTCCGATGACTCCCTGAAGAGTTATTGCCCTTGACGTGTTTCAGAAATAGGTTTTTGCGTATAACGTTTAAACCTTTACAGATAGTATGGTCATGTGACATATCAAATTAATCAGCAAGAAGAGACCTTCAATTTGATCTCAAGGTCAAAGATCATCAAGGTCATCGGTCAAGGTCAAAGCCAATTTTTACGTTTTTTTATCGTAAAATCTTTAAAACGGTTAGAAATGGCCACTCTGATATATTGGAGACAATGTGCCTCTCATCAAGATGATTTTCAACATGTGACATGACAGAACATAACACTAAACACAACATTGACTGGGAAAGACCTTGCAATTGTTCTCTGAAAAATTGTCTTTTTAATTATAATTATTTGTTGTTAAAAACACATATTATATAGCTTTCAATCCTATTGTCAAATAATATGCTTCTTTTTTCAAATTTAGCAAACTTATGTCCTTAAATAATTAGCTGGTATCGATGTTTGACCTCCACCAGTTAAGTTCCCACATATAATTTAGATTTTATCTGCACTGAAGAGACATAAGTTGTCGAAATGCGCATATGCAGAAATTAAATTCACAGTTACCTCAATCGGTATTTAGTTATTTGTTACCACTGGGTCGATGCCTCTGCTGCTGGATTGTTAGTCCCCGAGGGTATTCACCAGCCCAGTAGTCAGTACTTCGGTGCTGACCCGAAAGCCGATTCTATATGGAACATTGCAATATCTAAATTTTTGGTAAATTTTGTTGAAAACTAAGGAGTATCTCCCTCACGCAAAGCTCTGTCCTTAGCTGATTTTGGCTTTACATTTAGATCATATTGGTTATTTGTTCTCTATCAGTTTTTAAATGATTTTAAGTTTATGATCTTCCAAACATTTAGATTTTATCTGCACTGAAGAGACATAAGTTGTCGAAATGCGCATATGCAGAAATTAAATTCACAGTTACCTCAATCGGTATTTAGTTATTTATCTTTAGAAAAATCAGGAACTTTTTAAAAATAATCTAAAGTTTTCAATATAAAAATTTTTCAATATAAAAATGTATACAGGAAACATCTACAATGGCTGAAAATTACAGTCATATGCCACAATCTGCCAGGGAACTACACAGGAAAAACATATACAAGACAAAAGACAAACGTAAACAACGATAGGAACTCGCTAAAGCCGGACTTGGTACCAGCACTAGCAAAAGCCAGCGGTAGGATTAAACCAGTTTATGGTTACCCAAACCTCCCCTTTAACTGTCCCGTTTCCCTATAGTATAATAAACATACAAATTAAACCTAATAAAGGTAGGCTACTAACTCAATGACCACAATCTTGAAAGGAGAGAAAATGACAATAAGTAATTTTGAAAGATGGGTCAAAGGGTGCTCATCGCTTAACTGTCGGCTAGCTCAAGGAGCCTAGTCTGCTGGTAAAACAATGTCGTCATCATTTTTATGTCGCCAACAGCAAGCAGAGTCGTCTGTCGGTTTTGTAATCCGCAACGCCTTCAAAGCTCTGACCAAATTTTCAGGATATGTTGTTCACCTGATGTGATTGTACACCTTATACTTCAAATGTTGATTTTACAGAATAAAGAGGTTCACTGAGCCGGAATAGTTGATTTTCTAATTCCATCTGTTTATCCACAACTCTTTGAAAATGTAAGCCTTTTTTCAACCACACTAAGAGGATTTGTTATACCTTATAATATTTCCCTTATATAAATGCACTTTTCCCTTCTTTTTTTCTATAGGGGAAAAATCAACAATTTGTTTTATTTCTCAAACCAAAAAACGATCTGTTGACCAGTCAACAGTTTTCAGTCTGTTGACCGACACCGATCTGTTGACCACATGCCTTATTTTGATTGGTTCAAAAATATCACGCCCATATCACATGATCTCCTTTCGTCTTCACAACCAAATTGGCGACGTGAATTGTATTCAGATGAAATGGAGCGTATTCATTGAACATGAAAAGGTTTAACAAAACAGTTATAGAATGGGTCCTCAAACAACAGCTGTTTTCGGACCCAGTCAATAACTGTATATTGTTATTCTCCTGATCCCTTTTTGCACCTCATACTTAAAATTTTGATTTTAAAGATTTAAGAGGTTAACTGAGCCAAAAAATCCCATTTGCTAATTCCCTCTGTGCATACACAACTCCTTAAATCTGTAAGCCATTTTTCAGCCAAACTTACAGGATTTGTTGTTCTCCTGATCCCTGTTTGCACCGTATGCTTAAAATTTTGATTTCACTGACTTAAGAGGTTAACTGTGACAAAATATTTCATTTGTCAATTCACAACTTCTTCAAAACTGAAGGTCATTTTCCAACCATACTTGCAGGATTATTGTCCTTTTAATCTAGTTGTGCACCCGATACTTAAAATTTTGATTTTAGAGATTTCAGAGGTTCACCAAGCCAAGATAGCTCATTTGGAAATTTGCTTTGTTAATTTGAAACGCTTACAAACCTGTAAGTCCCATATTCCAGAAATTCTATCTTTCAGGATATGTTTTTCACCTCATGCTGTTTTGAACATGATACTAACAATTTTCATTTTGCGGAATTTAAAATTCCCTCAGCCAAAAAATTTCATTCGCTAATTCGGCTTGTTAATCTGGAACTTCATCAAAATTGTCATATAGATTCGAACCCAACTTTTGAAATATGTTGTTTACCTGATCTAGTTGTGAACCTGATGCTTGCAATTTTGATTTTACAGATTTTAGAAGTTCACTGAACCAAAATAGTTTCATTTGTGAATTCGTTTTGAAAATCTGTAACTCCTCCAAAATTGTAAATTAAACTCTAGCCAAGCTTGAATTTTGATTTTACAGATATTAGAGGTTCACTGAACCAATATAGCTCATTTGTGAATTCGTTTTGTAAATTTGTATATCCTTCAAAACTGTAACTTATATTATAGCCAAACTTTAAAGACATGTCGTTTAGTTGATCTATTTGTGCATCCTATTTTTGAATTTTCATTTACTGATTATAGAGGTTTCGTCAATTAATAATCTGAAATTCCTACATAATTAAACATTTGGGATTCAAATATTTTACCTTCATATGATCGAGTTGTGCATCTTATATTTATGATTTTAATTTAAAATGATAGATGTTCACAAAGATATCTATGTAATGCAGATGACAAAAGTGTTCACGGAACACCCATCATTTTGTTAAATATATAAAATACCATAATACAAGTACAAAAACACATATAATATAGCAAATAATGGAAAGAAAAAAAAAAACTTCTTACCACACACGCAAACCTTCGATTGAAGTTGTTGTTTGTTGCGGTATCAAAATTATACCATGTTGCATAATATGTGGAACCCGAAACAAAACTTGCAACGCATCCATAATATTTATCAGCTACAAAAAAAAGAATACAAATAATAATGTTGAAAATAGTAAAATTTACAAGAAATTTGAGATGAACATGTCAATTTAGGCAATATCACTTCAGTGCAAATAAATCCAAGATATATTGGTAAAATTTTCAAATGTCGATAGTACATTTCGAGTTTAGACTTGTGAGTTTCAATTTCTTTCTTATCACCAAAGCCTTTGAGTGGACATTCTGTCATTCAACTATTGGCCTTCGACTTCTGGGTCTTTCGACTTTTGACTCTATATGTAAGCCGTAGGTAACATTGTTACAGTCAGCTTTTAAACTTTCAGTAGTAACTTGTGACTTTCTCAGTTCATGCGCGAAACCAGATTCAACATGTGTCATAGATCAATTTTCCTATGACAACCAAGAAAACCTGCTTTTGTTCATGCGTAACACTAGTACATTTTGTAGATTACAATTTTAGGCAAAGAGCTGAGAATTATGAATTTGATGAATGTTTTGTACCCACTACTAGGTAATTTATAGTGACTTTTGTATCAAAAACTTTATATTCTTTTTTAAACAAAAATTTCCTAGAAAAGCGAAATGATGACGCCAAGCCAGATTTGATACCACAACTCACTATATATAGCTTGTAGGAATACTGACGTCATCTCTGAGGAGTAGATGGGGCGGAGAGATGATAGAGCGTGCATTCAACATGGCGTTCATTCCTGTATGCCGCAATAATGACAAGAAATGATGTCAAAATAAGACCCCGCAGAGTCCTGTTTGCAGGTATTGCAGAGGCGTACGCAATCGGAGGCGAGCATTTATTTATTTTTACTTCATTTTTTTTTATTTATCTTATTTACATTATTATTTTATTTTTCATTTCTAAGTTAATTTTTTAAAAAAATATTTGATTATATTACCGGTTTCGACTTTACCCTGGATTGACCCATTGACAGTGTGACGGGTGCTGTGCACAGAGCAGGACATGCTTACCCTTCCGGGGCACCTGATGTCACTCTTGTTTATTGAGAGTTCACACTGTTAGTGCTTTAGTTTTTTGTGTTGATTATGTAACGTTCGTGTGTTTTGTGGGCATGTGGTGTCTTTGGTCTTCCGTCTTTTGGTGTTCTTGCTTTTGCCTTGTCTCTGGACTTTGATTTGTGTAATCTTGTGCTTTGTTCCTTCGGTATTCTACTGCCGTTGTTTGGTATTTTTTTCATTTCAATCACAATTACCAGTAACGATTCGCCTGGAAACTACACAAGAAAGCAGCAATGAAGACAAAAAACAACTATGGGAACTCGAGATAACCATGCTTGGTATTGGCACTAGCGAAAGCTATCGGTAGTGTGAAACCGGTTTATGGGTACACAACCCTTCCCTTTATTATCCCTTTTCCCTATCGTATCCTAACCATACAAATAAAACCCAATACAGGTAGACTACTAACTCCATGACCACTACCTTGAAAAGGAAAGAAAAAGACAAAACGTTATTTTGAAAGATGGGTCAAGGAGTGCTCACCGCTGAGCTGCTGGCTTGGTCAAGGAGCCTAGTCTGCTGGTTAAACACTGTCGTACTACGGAAGAAAAATCAAACTCAAAACTTCCCAAAGGGTTTGGTAAAGATTCATCAGACATCGGCAATATCAGGGGCCCAGTTTACATGTAAAATCCTCTGGTCATCGGACCCGAAAGCCAATTTAACAATTTAATGCAGAATATCCTGTTAAGATGTCTTTTTTTGAATTTTGAAAAATGAAAATAAGGAGTCGGATCAAAATGCATGCTTGTGATTGTTATTTTCGGCCATTTTAGGTGTTTCCTGTATCTTTTATTTTGTTATTCTTTATCTTAAAAATGAAGTAAGAACCGTGCGTCTCTTTTAGCTGATCTGTTTCTCCGCTAATATATGGCTGAATTCATCGTAGGATTTTTTTTCAAAATAAAGATAAAGCTTGTGTTTAAGCTGATTTGTCAATGCAATTTTCAAAACTGTGACAAACACCAATCAAAAATAATATACCATATTTGTAAATTAACAACCCTCGTTTTGGAGTTTTTCTTTGTCATATCTATCTAAAAAAGCTTGAAACTGAGGATTCTACGACTCTTCCACATCAGTCTCACTCCTTCATCATGATCCTATGGATAGCTAGAGGATATCTGTTTCGCTAATGACAACAGCTTTATTTGAAGTTAACCTAGTTTAACAAAAATGCACTTTATTTCATCCTAATCTTCAGTCATACATTCTTCCGGAGTCATCCGATGTTTCCTGATGATAGATTTTCCGTTGATTTTGGGGCGTGATAATTTTTTCCCTAAATAATTCTTTCAAATGATCACCAAATTCTTTCAAATCTGTGTGTATACTTTATTTTCTCATAAATTTATTGTTCTAATTTAAAAAAAATATTTTGATGGATTCGGTTTTTCAAAATGAAGCACACTTTTTTCTACATTGTGCATTTTAACTGACAGGACCATAACAATAGAAAGCGTTGCTTTGCAATCTTACCAAAGAAATAACCAGAAAATACGAAGCATATTGAAGAAAAAACCTTGGTATGATCCATATGTAATCATAAATAATATCCCCAATAAATAATGTCCTATAGGATAAAACTGTACCAAAAAAGTATCCCATGGGATATTATTTCAGTAGCTTATGGATATTATTTCTGTAGAAATAATATCCATCTTACATATATTTTATCTTATGTTAGGATAAAATATCATATAAAAAATATCCCATAAGATAAAATATACCTAAAAAAGTATCCCGCAGGATAAAAAATCTTCATCTGTCTCTATCAATTATATCCTCTACGATAAAATTTCATGTGAAGATATTATCCCTATTAAATCTTGTTCCTTTAAATGTTTATATGAATACAATTATGGTATTAATTACCATGATGCTTTACGATAAAAATCATTTCCAAACACAATAATAAAATAAACGGAAAAGAGTATAACAGGTTGATCAAGTACCTAAATACCAAAAATTCACAGAAAGCTTGAGTTTAAATAAAAAAAAAGTTTACTGACAATATCTGAAAGTTTTATGATTGTTAAAAACAGGTAATATTACAAGTTAACTGATGGTAAAATATTTTTATTTAACCTATAAGTACTTGATTATCCTATCAGAAAATGTTCTAGAGGATAAAATTTTACAAAAATTCTTCCTCAACGGATAAAATTTCAGAAGAATTATATCCATATAAACAACATTATCCCAAAGATTTCTTTTTTAGTTTGGTTTCCTAAAGGTGTATATCTTATAATCTCCCTTTAAAATTTTACTTTTCAAAATAGAAAAAATAAGGGAAACGGGGAATGTGTCCAAGAGACAACGACCCAAAGGAGAGTAATAACAACTCAAAGATCTTCAATGAACGGTGAGAAAACCCCACATGTATGTAATTATAATTTGGAGGTCGATTAATATAAAACAATATAATGACGATGAAAGATTTTTGTTCATTGTTATTTATGATTTTTTCTTGGTATGTCTGGGTGATACCAATGAAAAATGAGACTGCCTTGACAATACCTTCCGTTTTTATACGACCGCAAAAAAATTGTGGTCATATAATGGTATGGCGCTGTCGTCGTCGTCGTCGTCGTTGTGGTCGTATTGCGTGGTTGTCGTCTGTAGACACTTTTGTTTTTGGTCAATAACCTAAGTTTAAGTTGATCAATTATTATGAAATTTTGACACAAAGTTCCAATGTTGACACAAAAGGAAGGCTGGGTGTAGTTTTTGTTATTTTGCCCCCCCCCCGTTTTTTTGAAAAAGGGATCAAAAGGGCAAAATTGGTGTATTTATCATATTTTGATGGGGTTTCTTTCAGTGTGTTCCTGAGGAAATTTCCTATCTGGTGTATGCCAACGGATTTGACGTGGCATGTACCGTTCATGAGATAAATGGGCCCAAATGGGGCGAATTTCAAAAAAAAATTTTTTTATTATCAGTCCGATTTTCTAAATGAAAAATTAATAAAGTACTGCACAATCAGATTTTTGGTAACTGTTCCTTTCCGAGCTATGAGGGACCAAATGGGGTCAAAATTGCAAACATGCAGATTACCTAAATTGTTTATTTTTCATCCGATTTTCTTTAGATTTTTTTTTGTTGTAAGCTTATGGTAGTACCTCAACAATTTGGCATATCTCTTACCGTTTCTTAACTATAAGGGGTCAAAGGAGCCGAAATTGCAATTTTTGAAAATATGTTAAGCCGTTATTTTTAATCGGATTTCGATGGGGATTTTTTTTCTTTGGATTCACCTTGATATATGCTGTCATTAGTATGTCAACAATTTTGCTTAAATTTTACAGTTTCGGAGCTTTAAGGGATCAAAAGGGCTAATTCTAATGTTCCTTAGTTTGTGTCAAGCTAATTACTGTGTCAAGCTCCTTATTGTGTACATCTAGTTACTCTGTCAAACTCTTAACTGTGTCCTTATTCTCTTTCAAATTACTATTATTCAAATTCATCTTGATATATGCTGTCATTAGTATGTCAACAATTTTGCTTAAATATTACAGTTTCGGAGCTTTAAGGGATCAAAAGGGCTAATTTTAATGTTCCTTAGTTTGTGTCAAGCTAATTACTGTGTCAAGCTCCTTATTGTGTCCATCTAGTTACTCGGTCAAACTCTTAACTGTGTCCTTATTCTCTTTCAAATTACTTTTATTCAAATTTCAGTGGTCAACATGCTGCGATCGTATCATGCGCTCGGCGTAGCTCTTTATTAATTAAGTGATACAATAATTTATAAAGATATCAATAATATTAAACACAGATTATTGTGGTCTGATAGAGGACAAGAATGCATGAACAAAGAATTTAAAATTATTGCAAAAGTTAAGGCATAATTCCCAGCGGTGCATTAAGTAATTATAAAAATGCATTTGCGTAGTTGTTCATAAGGAAATTTCAAACACATATCGTTATTTCCGTGCAAATTAAATATATAGATGACTAGATATGCTACCCGATCTCATTGAAGTCTACAATGTATGAAACATGGCTTTGTCCAAAGAACATCAATGCAGACAGTTTCAAGTGCTCGTACGAATGTAAAATAGACAAAAAAAATATTATAAAAACTGAAAGAATATGGAGTAAATGCATGTAAGACAAAGTCTCTACCAATACATGGTAGAACCAAGCAATAGATCAACTTTTTTATTGTTGTTCGTCATCTTGAAGTCCTTATATGAGGCTTTCTATAATGAGTTTTCTAATCCTCGTTTTTACAGAAATGTTGTTCAAAAATGCCAGAAACTGATAGATATAGAATAATACATGGCAAAATCCGTATCACTTGCCGTATCATCCCGAGTTACCAATATAAGCACGAGGGCCTCCGTATCACATGCCGTATCATCCCGAGTTACTAATATCAGCATGAGGGCTGATATTGGTCGAGGGATGATAGGGCATGTGATACGGATTTTACCATGTATTATACAGTTTATCATATATTTAAACAGAGGACTACTAATCCAAAAATAACTGTCAAAAATTGAAATCGGGAAGAGAAAATGCATGTATTTTGTGAATAGGAAAATTTCAAAATGGCCGGAAAGGACTAGAAGTTTTGGACTAAATCTAACATGTACAGGAAAAAAGTTTGCTAGATTTTTTAACTGATCCTCATAAAACAATTTCACCCAAAGCAAATCTTTGTTATCCTCCCCCCAAAATTTTTTATCCCCAAAAAATTGACCCCGAAAAAATCTTTACCCCCGAATTTTTTTTTAAAAAAAAGTAAAATTGAAAAAAAAAATTTCGAAAAAGGGTATGTGATAAAGGGTAAGCCATGCGATAAAGGATATGCGATAAAGGGTATGACGTCATAGTGTGAATACGGAATGAACGTCATGCACTGTATCACATATTCAAAACGTCTGTATTTATTACTAAGCATATGATAAAAGTCCAGGAAAAACTGGGACGTAATTTACATTATGTACGTAATATGGGATATCGACAAGATATTCTGCTTACATTCGTTAAATTAGCTTTGCGATCCAATCACCTGAAAATTTTACATTTTTTTCTCACTAATACTGCCGATGATTCTAGACCAAACCCGTAGGGAAGCTTTGATTTTTCTTCTGTAGTGCGACAGTGTTTTACCAGCAGAATAGGCTCTTTGAGCTAACCGGCAGTTTAGCAGCGAGCACCTATTGACCCATCTTTCAAAATTACGTATTGTCGTTTTCTCACCTTTGAAGATTGCGGTCATGGAATAAGTTGTCTAACTGATCTGGGTTTTATTCTTATGTTTATTATTCTATTGGAGAAGGGACAGAGAAAATGGTTTTGATACCCAAAAACCGGTATAACGCCATCGCTGGCTTTTGCTAATGCCAGTACCAGGTCCAGCTGTTCCGAATTCCTACCGTTGTTTACATGTGTCTTTTGTCTCATTTTTGTTTTCCTGTGTAGTTCCCTAGAGATTTTAGCATGCAATTGTAATTTTCAACCATTGTGGATGCTTCTTGTTATCCCTTTTTCATTGCTCATACTGGAAAAGACATAAAAATAATTAATAAAGATATTAAATTGCAGAATGGGAAGGAAACACCTCAGATGCAAATTTAAGAAAGGAAATCAAGTCAAACTTTCTAATAAAAAAACATCCTTTCATGAGAGGGTAGGATCAAAATTGACATATCTCAAATTTCAAGTCTAGCATTTAGAAACGATGCACACGCTTATAAACTTAAGATCTTGGCCGGTGAACCAATATCAGGACCTTTCAGAAATAGTATTTACGAAAAGTATTAAAAACGCACGAGTTAACTTTTAAAATGGAGCAAGTTCTTTGAAAAACAGTAAATAAAGGAAATCAAGTATTAGTTCGTTGGTTAGGATGGCCAAAAATTACTCGATTTTGGTCACCAAAACAAGATACCGAAAATTAAAATTGGTGCGTTTTACGTAGCCACCTTAAGTACAAAACATTATAGTGAATTTGACAATATCATATAAAAAGACTTCCTTAGCATACATCACTACTAAAAGGAGCAATATTTCCTTGTTTTTAGTATTTTTAATATCTTTGATTCATTTGACTTATTTTTGGTATTTTTTATTTTTAAAATTTGTTTAATTATTTTTTTAACAATTCAAAACATGTTTATTTCACTAAAACTGTTAACAAATGACTTTGCTGGTTACAGCTTTCACCAACAAAGTACCCTGCTATGTTAGTATCTATATGATCAGGGTATCACTTAGATAGCATTGTATTTAATAAATGATTAGTTTCACAATACAAGACAAGGCATGTGTGGAAAAATATGGACGTGTTTATTTTTCGCTCCGAGAAATTGGATTAGAACTTTAATATTTATGGAGTTATGTGAACCTTACTTTTATAAGTAATGAACTTTAATGTGTGTTCATGAATTCAAAAAATGATGGAAAGAAAAATAGAAAGAGAAAGAAGTCTAAAGACCAGAACTCAAGTGGTGAGAAACCAAATAAACAACCGCAAAAGAGTAGTATTCATGAAACCAAAACCAAAATCAAAAATGTAAACATAAACAGTAAAACTCAAACTAGTGCTGAAGCCTGTATAAAACAGTTACCAAATACAATTTCCTCATATTTACCCTATAATAAGACGATGCAAGGACAGCAGAACAATTTGCAGTTTTTACAAGCTAACCCAAATTTCCAAAATCCAAGCCATCCAAGTCATCATCAAATATCCCCCATGGCTGGTTTCTACCCGACAACTTGTGGAAATTTCCAGAGTCCAAACCAGATTATGCCACCACCTCTTCTACAATCCACTTTTAGTAATTGTCCTGATGCAAACTCTTGTGCAAAAAGTTGATTATCTGTGTCAAAAACTATCTTCGATTGATCAGTTGAATAACAAACTCGAGAAGTTTGAATCTACAATGTCGAACTTAGTCAATAATGTGGATAAAATGAGTAAAAGAATAAATGAAATGGAACGGGGGATGGAGTTTATGAACAATGAAATGGAAACAATTAAGTCCGACCGAAATGAACTGTGTTCATCGGTTTCAAAAATTAAATCTGACCACAACGACATGAATAACGGTTTACATCGCCTTCGGGTTGATTTAGATGAATTACAGGAGCGACATATCTATTTACAAATTAGATCAATGAGAGAAAACTTGGTTTTTTCTGGTATTCCTCTTGTAGAAAATGAAACAATAGAACAGACCGAGGAAATAATAAAAGCCTTTATGAATAAAGATATGAAAATTGAAACGCCTGTAGATTTTCATAGAGCACATCGTTTTGGGTCAAAATCGGATATAAAGAATATGGATGGTTCGGTATCTACGACTAGGCCTATTGTATGTAGATTTAAAGATGGAGAATTTGTAAGGTCAGCAGCACGCAATCTCAAAGGTACAAAATTCGGAGTCAATGAACAGTATCCGAAGGAAATAAATGAGCGTAGAAAAAATCTCTGGTCGTACTTCAAAGAAGCCAAAGAACAAAAAAAGAAAGTCCATTTTAAGAAAGACAAACTTATAATAGATGGTGTAGAATTTAAACCGCCCGAGAATGCTCAAGCATCGGCAATGGACACCATTGACACCAACAGAGGAGCAAGACCAAAAAATATTACCCGTAGAGGGCCCCAGAAGAATCGTGATAAGGACAACCAGGGAGGATATCCGAATGATAGTAATCACTGTAATCAAGATTACTCAAGGGTAACTGATTGTCAAACTAGTAACAATGGTGATTCTTTAATTGATATAAACAACAATATTGTACAATTATTATGTCTAAATGTTTGTGGATTAAGAAGAAAACTTTTATATCCAGAGTTTAAAAATTTAATTAACAGATACGATCTTTTTATGTTTTTCGGAAACAAAATTAGACGATTTAGACGAGATAAATGATGTAGAAAATTATATATTTCATTATAAAAATCGCGAAAAGTTTTCAAATTTTAGATCGGGTGGTATTGCGCTTGGATACAAGACAAGTTTTTCGAAATATATTAAACTTATTCATACCGAATGCTCTTTTGTATTATGGTTTAGTATTGACGGTAAATTATTCAATCTGAAACAAAATGTTATTATAGGAGTAGTCTATATTCCCCCAGAAAATACACGTTATGCTTCTGAAAATGCTATGTCAGAAATATAAAATGAATTTCTTGAATTACAGAAAAATAGTAAAAATGTATTTCTCGTTGGAGATTTTAATAGTCGAACTGCCAATGAGAGAGATTTTTATGAATTGGTTGAACCAGATATTTTATTTGATAATATGTTTTTAGATTTAAATCAGTTTTCTGAGGCAGAAGTATTAGGTGAATTAGATATAAAAAAAAATGCGTACAAGTCAAGATAATACTTTAAATTCGTATGGGAAAAAACTTCTTAGTTTCTGTAAAAATAACAATATGTTCATACTTAATGGGTGAGTTGGCAAAGATGAGATAGGAAAGCCAACGAGTAGAAATAATAGCGTTGTAGATTATATTATTTCTTCAGCTTCTGTTTTACATATAGTTAGTGATTTTGAAGTTTTAGAATTTTGTAATTTATACTCAGACATTCATTCTCCACTATGTTTATCTCTATTTGTAAATGATGTTTATAATTCAGATTTTAGATTAGAATTTGAATCTTTTAATAATGAATGTATTGGTAAATTTAAACATGAAAAGGTGATTGATTTCAAAAACAATATTGATACTGTAAAAATTAACAATTTGTATGATGCAATAATACTAAAGTGTGATAATATTGAAAATGTAGAAAATAATTTTATTAATCAAGTAACTAGTGAAATTTCTGATGTCTTTTTGAATGCTGCTAAACTTACTTTTGGTGTATTTAATACTCGTAATACCAGTCGACCTAATGATAATGTATCAAATAAAGACTGGTTTACCAAAGATTGTAAAAAGGCCAGAAAGGAATTTAGAGAGTCGAAACGGCTTTTTAAGCATTATGGATCAAATCTTTTTAAAGAGAGATTAAGAATATCAGAAAAACATTACAAGAAAAAAATGGACGAAAGCATTAAGTCGTATCATAAAAGTTTACGCTTGGAAATGAAAAATTTACGTAAGAAAAATCCTAGAGAATTTTGGAAGATTTGGAATAAGTTTGAGAAAAAAAATAATAATGATATTAGTATTGACTCCTTGTTTAATTTTTTCAAAGAAGTAAACAAAAATAATTATGTGGGTGAAAATTATATTCTTAATAATGATTTAGATAATGAATGGAACAAAACATTGAATGATCCTATTACATTGGATGAAGTATTAAAAGCTGTTAAAAATATGAAGAATAATAAGGCACCTGGTGATGATTTGATTGTAAATGAGTATGTTGTATCAACTATTGATTTTATGTCTGATCTTTATGTTAATTTTTTTAATTTGATTTTAGATACAGGTATAATGCCAGAGGCTTGGTTAATAGGTAATGTTGTTCCTATCTATAAAAATAAAGGCAATAAAAATGAACCACAAAACTATAGGCCTATAACTCTATTATCCAGTCTTGGAAAACTATTCACATCAATTTTAAATTCTAGATTATGTGAATATTTAGATGAATCTCAAATTTTACTAGAAAATCAAGCTGGTTTTAGATCGGGTTATTCCACGAATGACCATATATTTACATTACATGCTTTGTTTGAATTGTTGAAATTAAAGAAAAGGAAACTTTTTTGTGCCTTCATAGATTTTGAGAAGGCAATTGACCTTGTTCAGAGAAATTTCTTGCTTTTTAAATTGTTGGAAAATGAGATTAGGGGAAAATTTTTCACGATAATAGAAAATATGTATCAGAATGTCAAGTCGAGACTTATTCATAACAACGAAAAATCTGATTTGTTTAATTGTGAAATTGGTGTTCGACAAGGGGAAAATCTTTCTCCGGCACTTTTTGCGGTCTATTTAAATGATTTGCAACATTATTTTGAAGGGAAAGATCTAAATGGTATTCAGTCAATTTCTTCTGATTTTGAGAATGCATTGACTGTATATCTTAAGATGTTTCTACTTTTATATGCTGACGACACAGTATTATTGTCAGAAAGTAGTAATGATTTACAAAATATGTTAAATGTTTTTGCCGATTATTGTGATAAATGGCAGCTTAGAATCAACATAAACAAAACGAAAGTCTTAATTTTTACCAAAGGGAGTATTCACCGAAATCTAAGGTTTTATATACGCAATAAAGAAATAGAGATTGTTAAAAATTATAAATATCTAGGAGTTTTCTTTTCGAAAAGTGGTTCTTTCTTACATACCAGAAAATATCTATGTGAACAAGCAACTAAGGCAATGTACGGAATTTAAAAAAAAATGTCGAGATAATAGCTTAAGTATTGAATGTAAGTTTGAAGTATTTGATAAAATTGTTCCCATTCTGCTATACGGATCTGAAGTTTGGGGCTTTGAGAATTTTGACTTAATAGAGCGGGTGCACTTAAAATTTTGTAAACTTATTTTACACTTGAAACAATCAACCCCTAGCTGTATTGTATATGCAGAATCAGGAAGACATCCAATTATCTTAAATGCGAAAGTGCGTATGATTAACTTCTGGTGCAAACTTTTAAACGGAAAAGAAAGTAAAATTAGCAGTCTTTTATATAGACTACTATATGTAAATTTTTGTAATTATGGTTTTGAATTTAAATGGGTATCATTTATTAAGTATATTTTTGAAAATTGTGGTATGCCGAATATTTGGCAAAACCAGTTTGCAGATAAATGGGTTTCTTCCAGTGTCGAACAGAAATTGAAAGACCAGTTTATGCAAAACTGTTTGTCTGAAATAAATTTGTCCCCAAAATGCCTTTGTTACAGAATCTTCAAAACAGACGTTAAATTTGAAACATATTTACTGAAGTTATCTTCAAATAATGTGTACACAATGTATAAATTTAGATGTGGTAGTCATCACCTACCGATAGAATCGGGGAGATGGCAAAATCTGTCGAGAAACGAGAGATTGTGTCATCTCTGTGACTCTTCGGACATAGGTGATGAATACCATTATATTATGTCATGCTCTGCTCTAAAAAATGAAAGAAGTAAGTTAATTCCAGAATTTTGTAATACAAGACCAAATTCTTTCAAATTCAATCAACTTTTTAATTCTGATAATATTGTTATTCTTGAAAAATTATGTAAATTCATAAAAATTGTAAATGAGAAAGTACGTCCTCCTGGTTGAAATTTCTGTACAATCCATACATGTGTGTTATATTGTATTTATATGTTATTTATATATTATCTCTTTAACTATGTATATGTAGTTTATGAGAAATAAAGTTCAAAGTTCAAAACAATTATATTCAAATAATTGTGAATTTAAAAACATTGCAAAAAGACACTGAATTATATACTGTATAAATATAGATTACACTACAAGATCCCGTTCATTACCATATTTTATCCACTAGAGATAGTTAAATTTTAAAATTTTAATTGCGAGGCTTGCCGAGCATTTTTAAATTTTAAAATTTAACTATCGAGAGTGGATTAAACATGGTAATAAACGGGATAAAGTGGTGTAATCTTTTTCTCTAATGATCAATGATAAACACCGAGAATTGTATTCCGAATAGATTTTGGCGGGAAATAGCACGGGGCTTTATTCAACATACGTTGAATAAAGAAAATTTATCTAACGGGTCGAAACCGGTTTAAACTTGACATATCATTAGAGAAGAGTCTTTATTTTATAAAATATTTTCCGGCTAAATTAAGTTTTCGAATTTATCAAGCATACTTTTTTTCCAAATTTGCTATCGTAAAAGTAAATGTAATCTTTAAATTCTTTTCTCATGTACAGGTTTACTTCGCTGTTCCTACATACAAAAAGATTTATAAATAGAGAATGCTATAATGTACATGTAGGTATATCAGTTAAAGTTACATGGCAGCACAATCAAAGTGGGTAAAAATAAAAATTTGTGGCCAAAGGAACAAAAAATCGAAAGACCGCGCGGAAATTATACAAAAAAAAATTTTATAACGGTAAATCCAAAAAATTCCATATGTCTCATTGTAATGAAACTTGCACTGCACTGCAGATATGTGAATTATAAATCTTTTATGATAGATGGGTTTTAGTGGGTTGTCAAGTTAACTTACTGAAAATGCAGTTTTATAGAAAATAACCACCATAAGATATGTTTAAAAATCTGTCACTTTTTACATCCAAATATTAAATAAAGATCAATTATGCGGAAAGAATGGTTACGTTCTCAAAATAGATATTTTACCTATATCAAACATTTAATTATACTATTTAACAAAAAATATCAATTCAAACGAAAGGTCACAGATTATTGTTCGGAGAGTTATCTACCCTGATTCTTTACTGATATGCCTATATAATGGTTAGAATCATATTAAAATCCCAATATGTGTGATCATGTATTTTGTATCACTAAGTCTTTTTTTCTGAAATGAATACGTTTAAAATTATTCATAATGTTCGTCCAAAATTCGGTTTAAAAGGTACAATCTAAGAATGTCTACATTATGACAAAGTTTAAAAGAGGAATTTACACTGATTTTCCATTTGTATAGGTTTTCTTGATTTACAAGGATATCAGATAACAACTTCTATCTAAATATTTTTAAATTATTTCGCCAACTGAATTTCGTTGAATATGAAATCAAATGTTGTTAACATTGTCAATATTTAATCTTGAGCGCCAAATATTTAGCCCTAAATTAGGCGAAAATTTAAAACTTTTATGTTTCTTATAAAACATCTGTATTACATGCATTTGTTATTTTTTTTACTTTGTTTTGAATCTTGACTTTATGTTCCTTTAATTCTATATTCAGTGTTGTATTTTTGGACTCCTCTGACCTCAGACACCTTATCCAACTTTCAGGAATCGCCTTTCTTACAATACTGAGTTCCGAAATCCAATTTCTTTTTTTTTTAATTTATTTAATATTATATTTTGTGAAGTTTCCCCGTTTTCGTTAATGACATCATGTTACTATATGAATCCAATTCAGTATAAATAAGGGTTAGTCAAAACAAATTGTAGGAGTACTAGTATCAGGAAAGAAATTATTTTGGTAAATGAAAATATTAAGTTCATTCTGGTATTTCTCTTATTTGAGTAATGTTTTTAAATCTTTAATATTCATGTTCATTTTGAAAATTAAATGTCCGTCCCCAAGTTCATTAAAATAAAATGTCGCTATAACTGACCAAATTTCGCCAGTTAATTCTATCAACCTTTTAACCCACTTTACCCTTAATGTTTTGAAATAGCTATCAACATCTATCATATTTAAACAAACAAGTTAAAATTCTTGTCAAATTGCGATAAAAGGTAAAACAAAAAATATATACACATATCAAAACGTAAAAATGATTAAAAAACAAGAAGACATAGGTGGGGATTGGACAAGATCATCGACATTGATGTCTTCAAAGGGCCGTGCAAGAGAAACAAAATGGCTGAGGTGTGAAGTGTTACGTCACAGGTTAATACAGGTAAAATAAATTTGATGTTTATAGTTTGAAAATAATTGTTTATAGGTAAAATAAATTTGACGTTCATTGTTTGGAGTAAAGACAAGCGCGGGGACGTGGTTGCCTGGGGGATTGGACGAATACTAGTATATAAGAGAGGGGATATCTCAGGTTTCAGATGAGCAGTTTTACAAGACGCCGCCCGCTGACAACACGAGAGAAAAGAACAGTCTATTGACACAGAAAACTTATCTGCGGAGGCAAGTTGTCTGACTACAATAGACCCGAGATCATCTCGTTTTTATATGCTTCCGAAGATCCATACGGTGTATAACCCCGCAAGGGCCATTGCTTCCGCCTGTTCTTGTCCGACTGAGAAAATATCTAGCTTTTTACATGAAATCTTCATGCCCATAGTGGAAAAATACAAAAATACCGAAGTTGCATAAGATACAGTAAATTTCGTTATGCTGTACACTTGTTTCAAGGAGTAACCTCTCATCAGCAGCATTAGAAACAAATAATATGGAAAGCCATAATCCAAAAAATAGTCAGAAAAGAAGTACTCATTACCAAAAATACCGAAATAGGAAGCCAAATCCAGTACTAAGGACATCTACCGAGTGCCATGCATGGAATGAAGCCGTAGTATTTTAAGGGGTTTAGAATTTTGATGAAGACAGTAATTTTTGTATAAAACGCAAGGTAAATTTTCGGGAAAATCTGCCCTCGTACATTAAAGATACGAACCATACACTATCTTTGTTTGAGGATTTTTTTTTTCAGGGCAACAATAGACTGATATTTACTATGAATATATCCGCTGTTTACACCAGAATTCCTAACAATGACGCACTTTTAGCGGTCAAGCATTTTCTCAATAGAAAACCCTATCCGTATGTGTCCACAGACATTATTTTCAGACTCACAGAATTAGTTCTTACTCTCAATACGTTTCAATTTGATGATACTTTTTATTCTCAAATTGGTGGATTTGCGATGGGAACGAAAATGGGCCCCAGCTTGGCTTGCATTTTTGTCGGTTTTTTCAAGAGTTCACTGGACCACTTCCGGATTTATACAAAAGATTTATTGATGATGTATTTGGTGCTACCTCCAAAAGTCGACATGAACTGGAGACATTCATCCATTTTGTGTCGACCTGTCATCCAGCTATCAAGTACACTTTCGACATCAGTGAATCTAAACTCTCCTTTCTTGTCATTCAATGTATGATTCATTAAAACGTACTATCAACATCAGTTTTTTACAAACCAACCGATGCACACTCTTATTTGGATTATTCTTCCTGTCATCCTACAAGTTGCAAAGGCGCTAATGATAAAAAAAGAAAACAACAATATAATACCTTTAGTTCTAACTTACCATCCTCACAATATCGCTATACAGAACAAATTTGTACAGAATTTCAAAAAATTATACAAGAAGATGGCTGAAATATTTCCATCTTTGCCAATTACAGCCTATCGCAAAGGAAAAAAAAATGAGAGACCACTTAGTGTCCAGCAAAATCAAGACCGTCCAGACCAGTAACAACAGGTCATATAGGGGAACACGACGTTGTGGTCGCAAGATCTGTCGAACTTGTCCCTTCACTATGGAAACGGAATTCATCAAGGGTCCTGATGGTTCTTACAAAATCAGTTCTGGTTATACTTGTATAACCAAGAATGTGATAAATGCCATAGCATGTAGACGGTGTCACAAAATATATTTTGGTGAGACTTGCCGCAGACCGGGTGATCGCTTTGCTGAGCATCTTCGATCCGTAACAGCTCACAAAGACACACCCGTCGGTAACCATTTCAGGTTTCGCCAACATTCCATGAAAGACATGGGCGTGACAGTCCTTACTGTGGTTGACAGTTCACGACAATAGACCCTTTCACGATAACTGCGGTCCTGTGATTTTGAGTGGAAAATAAAAAGCTAGGACAATTAATCAAGACGTCACCTATACTATGACGTTGCATTTTACCCACTCAAAGGCATATAAGCGCATATGTAAAATTCAGTTATCGTGAAAGGGTCTATAGCGACAACAGTTACAAAAACAGATTATATTCACTCTGGGTACCCAAACCCCCTAAGGTATAAATATAAAAACTAGTGTTTAATGTACAATCCTTGGATTGGTATCTTCAATTTTATTTAATTTTACATTGTATTTGTTATTTCAATACTTTTTTGATATATATTTTCTTATGACTAATGTTTGTTTCGTTTTGAGGCCTAATTTCCTGCCCCTACCTATTTGGATTTCTCCACTATTGGGCTTTACTCCAAGCAATGAACGTCAAATTTATTTTACCTGTAAACAATTAACTCCAAACTATAAACATGAAATTTATTTTACCTGTATTACACTTGTGACGTAACACTTCACAACTCAGCCACTTTGTTTCTCTTGCACGGCCCTTTGAAGACATCAATGTCGATGGACTTGGCCAATCCCCACCTTTGTCTTCTTGTTTTTTTAATCATTTTTACGTTTTGATATGTGTATATATTTTTTGTTTTACCTTTTATCGCAGTTCGACAAGAATTTTAACTTGTTTGTTTATTTATGCTTACACGAACTGCCTCACAGCTCTATTTTATCTATCATATTTAAACCCCCATCTTTGTAGTTTTTAATTGTTGTATTTCTTCTCACATTTTTCTTTTGCATCTCCATATAGATTTGAAAATTTCAGTTTAAATAACTTTTATTTTGGTTTTGTCTAAGAAAGATACACTAGCTAAATAAGTAAATTGTGGTATAATCAATGTTTTAACTAATAAGATTTTGCCTATCAAACTGATATTTCTTCAGTGCAGATAAAATCTAAACGTTTGGAAGACCGTCAAATCAAAGATGTTTAAATACTGATCAATATCATCCAAATGGAATTGGCTTTCGGGTCAGAACCGAAGTACTAACTACTGGGCTAGTAAGGGATAATCATCCTAAATTTTGAATTGTTTTAAATAACTTATTCGTTGAAACCATGGGTAAGAATATTTGCCTAAATAAACAATTCAATACCACCGTGTATCATACGTACACAGGATATAGGTACCAGGACTGGTTTTCGTTTAAATTTCAATGGAATCTACCTAGTAGCTATGAACTGGATCCACGTACACTAACGGTAACCATCATTGAAATTTAATCGAAAACCAGTCCTGGTACCTATATCCTGTGTACGGATGATACACGGTGAATACGGGACTTTCGGGTGATTTATATTTAATTGATTTGAAGCGTTCAGGTTAATAAATTTAGTTAAAGAACTGTCATATAGGAAAAAATAAAATGCACTTCAATTTCATAAGTAGTTTGTTTCTTTTTTATGTAGTACATATTTATTTCAATATGCTTAGAAATCCAGTATTCATTCTTACGAGGCGATCGATTCCGCCTTCAATTACACGAGAATCCTGAACAAGATTTTCAGGGATTTTACAAAAATCCTAACAATTTCAGTAATTTTATAAAGTCACTAAAATTGTCAGTGGTTTTACAAATAGACAAATACCGAAGTTACTGTAAATTTAAATTCTGCATATGCGCATTTCGACAACTTATGTCTCTTCAGTGCAGATAAAATCTAAACGTTTGGAAGACCATACAATCAAATATGTTAAAAAAACTGATAGAGAACAAATGCCCAATATGATCTAAAAGTAAAGCCAAAATCAGCTAAGGACAGAGCTTTGCATGAGGGAGATACTCCTTAGTTTTCAACAAAATTTACAAAATTTTAGATCATGCAAGGTTCGAAATACAACCGGCTTTCGGGTCAGCACCGAAGTACTGACTACTGGGCTGGTGAATACCCTCGGGGACTAACAGTCCACCAGCAGTGGCATCGACCCAGTGGTAACAAATAAACAAATACCGAAGTTACTGTAAATTTAAATTCTGCATATGCGCATTTCGACAACTTATGTCTCTTCAGTGCAGATAAAATCTAAACGTTTCTAAATCACTGATTATCTCAGGGATTTTACAAAATCACTGATTTTACAAATTCACTGTGCTTCAGCAGCCTTATTTCTTTAGTATAAACTACTACCAGCTCCACTACAGACCATATTACTTAGTTTTTGCTATTTTAGGCATTTTGTAAAATATTTCTATAATTTCTTAATCTTTTATTTTTTTATATTAATTTTTTTAATTAATTTCTTTTTTAATTATAAACACAATCACCAAAAGCACAATCGATAAACCATAACCATCATCATATTTTTTTAAGGTTTTTAAATTTATTTTTTTTACTTTCTTTATTTCTATATATTTGAAAAAAATGTCTAATTATGAACACCAATAACACCACCATCGATATAACACATAGCCGTATTAATGAGAATTTTTTTTAGTTTATCTTCAACTGCAAACGTTAGTAGTAGGTCTTACAGGGAAAACATGTGTTGCCTGCGTAATATTGTGATGAAGACATTGAAAAATATTCTAAGTTCTGTCAAACAAGAAGTACGTATGAGAGAGATCCCGTACTCTCTTTAACAGAATAGTACCTCATACTGATACTCTATGTTGAATGGCAGAAGGCTGGGATATGTGATTCATGAGAAAAATGTGACAGAAATTTTCAAGACGCAAAAAATATTCAGTTTCGTCAAACAGGAAGTGTACATGGGAGAGACTCCAAACATTATTACACCGTATAAGACCCATATTGATACCAAATGCCAAATTGTAGATGATTGGGATATGTGGTTCCTGAGAAAAAATGTGACAATTTTTTTTATGTATAAGGCAGGCAGGAAAAATAATTCTGTTACACTGTAAAGGTCCCCATTCGGATGCTCTATGCCAAATTGCAGAAGGCTGGTATATGTATTTTTTGAGAAAAATGTGACATAAATTTTCAAGACACAAAATATAGTCTAAGTTCCGTCAAACAGATCAAGAACACCAAAGAAAGCGTTGTTCCATTTGCTTAATTATACCATGTATTTATAGGGATTTTGTCCCATGTATATTTACTCCATATCCCTTTCTTTCTTCATCAATAGCTTGATGAGTTATCCAAGAATGGCATTTACTTAAAAAAAATATTTAAGATATTCTGTGTGACTATGCATTAAAGTCGGAGAATAATATATATGATAATTGCATACAGTCTATAATAGATATATATTTTCCATATTGACAGTTAGGTTGTGGTTCAAAATTCAAATTTTTTGCTTGCTTTATAGCTGGTTCAACCGGTTGCGGAAAGATCATTTTTGTAGTAAAATTATTGAAAAACTTAAATGAATTGATCACACCACCACCTTAGAGTAAAATATGGCGTTAAGGGAATGGCAACCGCTTAATTAATAATAATATCAAATATTCAATTGTGTTATGAAGTTCCAAAACTCAAGCACTTTACATCCAACTTTACGACATAAAATTATATTCAACGATATTAATATTGCATATCAAAGAGGCAATAACAGTAAGTCATAAGAAAAAGTCATCACTGCATCATCGTCATTTTTTATAATCAAACAGTTTAAATTTTTTCTACAAAGGACAATAAGAATAGAATTAAAAGGGTAACAGGAAACATCTACAATGGTCAAAATACACAGTCATATGCCTCAATGTATAAAAAACTGCACAAGAAACAAGAGGCTCTCAAGAGCATGTATCGCTCACCTGGCCCTTGATTTACATAGACATTCTATGTTAAATGGGCCCGTATATAAAGTTAAACTGTAGTTCCAGTATGCCTAATTAGTTTAAAGAGTCCACATAAAGAATACTTTGACCAAGTTTGGTTCCATTTGCTCAGTTGTTTCAGAGGAGAAGGTCTTTGAATGTGTTTTCCCATAGGGTCCAATGTAAAAACTAAGTTACCAGCTGGTCGCCATGTTGGATACAGTGCAGACACGAAAAACATCTTTTTTGCAGGGGACCAGCCCAGAAACTTTGAGGCCAAGTTTAAATATAATTGGCTCAAAAGTTTCAAACAGCGGCAATAGAATACCGAAGGAACAAAGAAGTGGAATTTACAAAAATCGAAGTCCAAAGATTTTTGAATGTGTTTTCCCATACGGTCCAATGTTAAAACTAAGTTCCCGGATGGCAGCCATGTTGAATAAAGCGGGAACATGAAAAACACATGTTTTGCAGGGGATCACCCAATAACTATTGTGTTTGGTTGGTTGTAATTGGCTGAATAGTTTCAGAGAATATCTTTGAAAAGTTTTTTTTCCCTGATGGTCCAATCTAAAAACAAAGTTCCCTCCTTGAAGCCATAGTTGATATAGCCCAGATCTGAAAACATCTTTTTGCAGGCGATCACCAAAGGCTATTCGACAAAGTTTGGTTACAATTGGCTCAGCATTTTTAGAGAAGAACATAGGGTCCAATTTTAAAACTATGTTAGGCACTGGCGGCCATTTTGGATATAGCACGGACCGGAACAACATATTTTTGCAAGGGACCAGCTAAGGATCATTTTGACCAATATGATACAAATTGGCTCAATCGGATCACAGATCTTTGAACCTATTTTCCCATAGGGTCCAATGTTAAAACTATATTTCCGCTGGCGGCCATCTTGAATATCGTGCTGAACTGAAAAATATATTTTTTGCAAGGAACCACCCGAGACTATTGTGGTCAGGTTTGGTACCAATTGGCATTGTAGTTTCAGAGTAGAAGATCTTTGAACATGTTTCACTAAAGGTCCAATGTTTAAACTATGTTTCCCGCTGTCAGCCATTTTGAATATTCTGCTGACCTGTAAAACAACTTTTTGCAAGGGACCAACTGAGGAATATTGTGGCCAAGTTTGGTTCCAACTGGCAGTTTCAGAGGAGAAGATCTTTGATTGTGTTTTCCTATAGGGTGCAATGTTAAAAGTATATTCTCCACTGGCGGCAAAGTTGGATAAAGCGCGAACCTGAAATCACCTTTATATTAAAGGACCAATCCAAGGATTATTGTGGCCAAGTTTGGTGGCAATTGGCTGGCTCGGTAGTTGCTGCGAAGATCTTTGAAGGTGTTTTCTCATAGGGTCCAATGTTAAAACTACTATGTTACAGCTGGTGGCCATTTTGGATGCCAGATGGACCTGCAATGGACCAACCAAGGACTATCGTGGCCAAGTTTGGTTCCAATTGGCCAAGTAGTTCCAGAGGAGAGGATCTTTGAAAGAAAAGTTTACGCCGGACGGACGACGGACGCAAAGTGATGGCAAAAGCTGGCATTAATTTATTTGACTTTGAAATTTAAGATCAAGGTCACAGTAACATAATTCTTTTACGCGACACTCCACGACGACCCCTACATATACGTATCAAATATGAATACAATGGGCCTTAAGACAAAAAAAAAGTTATGCCCAGAACAAAATTTTATTGGGAGAGGAAGAAGAATTAGGGGTAATTCAATATGTCTCCCTTTGGTGAAAGAAAGACATTAAACATAAAAAAATAATGCAGACATCTGTATTCTTTTGCATCTGCTTTATCGAAAAATTTTCAGATACGTTATCATTAACCAAATCAATAACAAATAACAAACTACCAGAGTTATTGTATCTTTTGTTTCTGCATATGCCCATCTCGACAACTTATGACCCTTCAGTGCAGATCAAATCAAAACATTTGGAAATCTGTAAACCGAATTATGCGTAAAAGCTGAAAGAAAACAAATTCCAATAGGGTCTAAAAGGAAAGCCAAAAATAAGATAAGGACAGAGCAATGCAAGAGGGGTTACTCCTTAGTTTTTAACAAAATTTTCTTCAATTTAGATATTGCAATTTTTTAAATTAAATCGGTTTTCGGGCCAGCGCCGAAGTACTGGCTACTGGGTTGGTGAATACGATGGAAAACATTTACTTCCGTCTAAAGGTCAAATTTGATGAATGTCCAAGAAGTCGACGACAGAAACGAAATTTTTCAAAAGATTCATATAGAAAGAGTTCCATTAAATTGATTAGTTCTACACAAGAAAATACTCCAGGATATAACAAATAAAATATACCAACAAAAATTGAAGATAACGAATATATGCAAAATAGCAATAATAAAAAATATCTTTTAAGATAACTGCCATAGATGAATTACAGTATTAACATTATATATTTGATGAGGATTTGTATATGGATTCAGCGACCAAATTTGCATAAGAATAAGTAACAAGAGGTTCCCTAGAGCCTGTATCGCTCTCCTGGCTTTCAGTTTCAACACTCATTGTTGCTAACATTGTAAGTTATACAGTTGAACTTCAGTCTCTCAAACTTTGGAAGCTCGAACACAACCAATATCTTGAACTGCATTTAAAATCTGATCATATTTTACTATATGTCTTTGTTTGGCTTTTTTGACAAAAAAAACAGTCTAGCTAAGGACCAGTTTTGAAGTAGAAACATCATTTTGTAATTTGCGGTCAATGACAATTTTTGACACCATATCTTAAAGTTACGATATCAATATCTATTTGGAAACCAAATTTCATTGAAATCTGACAATATTGAATTTTCCGCCTTTTTTGGCGGCCATTTTGAAAATGGCATTCAACCAACAATTTTTTCAACCCCGGTTTTTTGTAGTAGTGATTTCAATATACACTTGGAAACCAACTTTCATTGAAATCGAACGAGGTTGAATTTTCCCGCCTTTTTGGTAGCCGTTTAGAAAATGGCAGTCAACGGACAATTTTCAACATCAGGTTTGAAGTTGCGACATCAATACCTATCCGAATACCAAATTTCATTGAAATCGGACAATGCTGAATTTTCCCGCCTTTTTTTGGTGGCTATTTTTAAAATGGTGCTCAATGAACAATTTTCAGCACCGGTTTTGAAGTCGCAACATCAATATATATTTGGAAACCAAATTTTATTGAAATTGGACATTTTTTAATTTTCCCGCTTTTTTTTGGCGGCCATTTTGAAAAAGGCCGTCAACAAACAATTTTCAACACCAGTTTTTAAGTCGCCACAGCATGGCAAACATTTGATCAATTTACACTTAACCTTCATCTTCTATAGTTTTTGAAATAAAAGACGAAAAATATGAAAATTTTGAAAATTCCGTGGAAAAATGGCAATAACTCCTACAAGTCTTCAAAATGTCAGGATGGGAAGATCTTGATATGATGAACAATTTTGCAATTTACACTTGACCTCTATCGTATAAGTTTTTGAAAAAAAATTAAAAATTCTTAAAATTTTACGGGAAAAGAGCTATAACTCCGCGATGGGGTTTCATATTTTCTTCAAAACTGCACAGTGGGTAGATCATATCATGCTGATCATTTTTACCCAGTCGCATTGATGATATTTGTAAAAGTTTTCGAGTTATTGGCCAAAAAGTGCAATTTATCCCCAAGGTTTTATTTTTAGCAATGGCAGCCATGTTTTCTGATCAGCCGGCTATTCGAACACAATTATGAAAGTGCATACCCTGATGATGATTCTGGCCAAGTTTGGTTACAATGAATCCAGCAGTTTCAGAGGAGAATTTTTGAAATTGTTGACTAAATTGTTGACGGACGGACGACGGACGCAAAGTGATGGCAAAAGCTCACATGGTTCTAGGCCAGGTGAGCTAAAAACGGATTGCTAAACACCTTACAGAAATCAGCTTTAAATTCTATTTTTTTTCTACACAACAAGGTCAACTTCTCAAATTAAAGGATTCACTTTTATCAACGATTGAAAACTTTCTTCAAGAAAGATCTGAATTGTTATGTTCTAATGTTTTTATAAAATGAAATAAAAAAATAAATGCACCTAAATAGTTGAAAATATTTATTTTTTTAAGAATAAGGGTCACAAGCCTCTAATGCTTAAATACATTATATAAATGTGGAAAGGCCTCTTTAAATACAGAATAGTTTCTATTTTGGTTAAAACACGAATAACAAAAATTTCTTAGAATTAAAAAGAAATAACATATTAAGCAAACAAAGCAAGAAAATAAAAAAAACGTTTAAGAAAAGATAAAACATAAGAAATTAAGAAAAATAAACAAAATGAAGACTAAAATTTAAACAAAAGAAATTAAACATATCAAAATAATTAAAAGAGATATAATTAAAAAAATGAAAAATAACATGAAAATCAGATTGTTTTATTTAATGAAATCTATTACAAAAAAACAAAAACCTTAGAAACTTAAAAAAAAATCAATATAGAAAAATAAAATAAAATGAAATGAACTTCAACTTCCAGTTGCTTGATTACGCTTAAATACCTTCTAACAGCAGTATTGTGGGGTCTTCTGTTCAATAAAGCGGCATACGGAAAATAAATGCCTTACCAAGTTGCGCATTTCTGTTCAACATAACGGCATCCGATTTATGTTGTGCACGCAAGATCAAATATTTTTCAATACGTTCTGTGTTGATTTATGACGTTATTTCCGATCAATATGTGGGCATATAGGAAAGAAAATCCTATTTCCGGCTGCGCATGTTCCCTCAAATACTTATGGCCACACCACCCACAATGATGACGTCATTAACATTTTGAGCTACGGTATCAAACTGGACATGGCGTCATGAATTATTAAAATATTGCATCCCAGAAAATATGCAATGAATTAACGACTGACGACGCCTATTCAGTTTGATACAACAATCACAATATATTACTTCTCACTTATTAAAAGACATGCATATTTCTAATGTATGGCATCAAGGGGAAAAATAATGTCGGGTTTTGCTTTGCTAAAAGGATGATTTATTTTACGTACCTTTACCATCGTTTCTTGCATAGTTTAAAATGATATTCATGGTTGTCTTAACACATCATTAAACGGTAGTCATTTCATGTCGGTTTTTTATCACTTATAAACCTTTCATGTTTCGAAACGTTTCGTGTGATAGTTTTGTGGAAAATATGTTAATTATGTAGCTGCAAAATGTGCATATAATATAATTTTTATATTCGTTTTGTTCAACATTGCAGTTTGGAGTTTACTCTTTTTCATATTTTTAAATAACCTTGCACTATAAGTGATGTTTTTGGTTGTTCATAGATTCTTCTGAAATAATCTGGAAAGTGACTAAAATATTTGAAATTTTTTTGCAGTTTTTACGCCACGACCGGTGAATTAATTTGGAAAAGAGTTGTCTCCTGGCAGATGATGCACTTCAAATTAATTAATGAGTCGTAATGTTGTCGTTCATTCTATTCAACGTGGGGGGATGCAATTAATCTTGCTCTGCTAGTACTGTTGATTTTAAAAGACATAATGTATCGTATACTGAAAGTCCCATATCATAACGTTCCTTATCATAATGTAAATATAGCTGCAATTAGTAATAGTACTATGTAGTACGTTATTTTGTAATAAAGACAGTTTATAAGTCTCATTTTTTGTTACTTATTTATTATATACTTTTTATTGAAAACACTCGAACATTTCTTACGAAGACACAGAACCAGAACTTGAGTTCTTGTCAGATCGGGTAGGATCCATTCGATCTTTAGTGCGGGGTTTTGTAAACAAACTATGCAGATATGTTAACAATCGACTTAAATCATGAAGCCAGTACGGCGATGGAAACGTTCAACATTCCCTACCACACACACACGATTCACACGATGAACGCACATGTGGGTTAAATAATCTTATATATTTTCATGAAACGAACTCGAAATGAAAAATATGAGCGTGCAATAAAGGTCGAGAGTCTTAAAATTTCACATTATAAATAAAATAGTAATTTACAATGTGATACATACAGATGAAATCACTGAAAAAAGAAAATAGCCGGTCTTCCATATGTAACAGCATTTGTGACATCAGTGTTACAAACTTTCTCCCGTGAATTCTGTCTCTTCTTTTGCCGTAACAATATCAGAGTAGGGTCGACAAAAACTTAAAATTTTGTAATTATGTCAGAGAAAAAAGAGATAAGCAATGTTAATAAAAAATAATTTAAGTTAAACAAAAAAAGTCCTGATATATAGTATTGAACCTAAGAAAAAAACATTACTTTGAAATTACTTTTACACATTTCTGAAACTTTCTATAATTTAACCATAAGGGCACATTTTCTCTATTCAGTTTTATACCTATGTCCGCAATACTAAAACTTTCTATAATTTAACCTTAAATATAAAAGAAAGGGCATTTTTCTCTATTTAATATTATACCAATATTCGCAATACTAAAACTTAATATAATTTAACCATAAATATAAAAGAAAGGGCACTTTTTCTCAATTTTATATTATACCGGTGTTCGCAGTACTAAAACTTGATATAATTTAACCATAAATATATAAAAGAAAGGGCACTTTTTCTCTATTCATATTATACCAGTGTCCGCAACACTAAAACTTGATAAAATTTAACCATAAATCTAAAAGAAAGGGCACTTTTTCTCTATTTTATGTTATACCTATGTCCGCAATACAAAAACTTTATATAATTTAACCATAAATATAAAAGAAAGTGCACTTTTTCTTTATTTTATATTATACCGGTGTCCACAATACTAAAACTTGATATAATTGAACCATAAATATAAAAGAGAGGGCACTTTATCTCTATTTTATATTATACCAGTGTCCGAAATACTAAAAACCAAAAATATAAAAGAAAGGGCACTTTTTCTTCATTTTATATTATACCGGTGTCCGCAATACTTAAATTTGATATAATTTACCCATGAATATAAAAGACAGGAAAATTTTTCTCTATTTATATTATACCGGTGTCTACAATACTAAATCTTCTTACATTTAAACCATAAATATAAAAGAAAGGGCACTTTTTCTCTATTTAATATTATACCGTTGTCCGCAATACTAAATCTTGCTATGATTTAACCGTAGTTTAGACTTTTATTGTTCTACTATATTGAACAGCCTGATATGGCTGCATTGTTAAAATTGAATTAAGTTGATTAAATACAGGTTTGCGTTGCTAAACAATAAATGTTTTTGTGACAAAAAGTCGACAGTGATATTTAATTTGATAATATTTCTATTTCTTCTTGTGAAATCGTCGGTTGTAAAAAATGTATATTTAGAGTTGAAAAAAAAGAAATAAAACAACTGTATTGTGCAGAAAACTGGCAAACCTTTCTTTAAAATACGGAATTAAAATGAAACGAGTAAGCGCACGCTACAGGATACACGCTACACGATACATGCACGCTACACGATACATGCACGCTACACGTTACACGATACATGATGAGCGCACACGATTTACACGATGAATGCAAACGGTCTACACGATGAATGCTATTTTGAAAATGTTGAACGTTTCCATCGCTGTAAGTGCATGCCTCTCTATGAAAAAGAAAGAAAATGGGGTAAATGTCAAGGAGACAACATCCCATATCCAGGTTAAAACGACCCAAAACAAAGCATCTAGGGGTCACCGTACGGTCTTCAACACAGTGAGGAACCTCACACCATATAGCAAGCCCTAAATGGCCCCAAAAGGGTAAAAAATATTACATGACAAATAAATTGTTGTTCTTAAAGACAAGGCTTCAAATAACATTGTTTTTGTATGTAAAGCACATTATTACAACTGCCTCATCAACGAACAGGCATTGATCATAATAAACCAGGTAGTGCTACATACAAAAGAGTTTCATTTGACAAAGATGAAATCCTTTCCCATCACAGGTCATTCATGTCCTCCTTGAATATCCATACTGAAAATAACAATCAAAACCTGTGATACCTATATTGGGTACCATAATTACACAAAAGTCCATTTAAGGAAAGATACATCGTAGGATCTTCATCTTGCTCAACTACTGCTTTGTCTATTGAACTAACTAAGACTTTGTCTGCTGTCAAAGACAGCGTCTCGCATACTGTGAAATTACTCATAAATCACGTTTTATTGCTGAAAAATCGAAAATTTATTGGAAAATCTTAAATCCCGTTTATTTCTCAAATACATTCTCTGAAAACATTTGATTTTCGACGCTGTATACAACGCTTTCTTATAATAAAGTAAAACCATGAATCAAAGGTATCATTCAAAAAGCCTTTGCCAATTCAAAAAAAAAAAATGTTTTATAAGGTTAAAAATCAACATTTTTTCAAAAACCTGTTTGAAAGGAAACGTATGCAACGACGAAAAAGAGGTGTGTAGTACCTAATAATATATTTGTCGCATTTGGAGGTGCTATTTATCAACAGCAAGTTGTCATACCAATTCGCACTAATTGTGCTCCTCTCCTCGTTGTCTTATAATTTCATTGTTACAACTGAACGTATTCAGGGACTCGTGAAAGATCATAAATAAAAGATGAAATATGCTTCAATCTCACTTATAGAAATATTAATGATGTTCTTTCCAGCAATAACGAATGTTTTATGGAACCCATAAATATATCCTGCCCCAACTAGAACCCGATTAGAACTAGAAATAGAAACGACAGAAACCAGTAGATCTACATCTTGTTTGGTATTACATCTCGAATTTGACGAAAATGGTCATCTCAGTACTAAAATGTACGACAAAAGGGACAATTTTAATCTTAAAATGACCAATTTCCTTAACATGGACAGAAATATTCCAGCTTCTCCTGCTTACGAAGTGTATGTTTCAAAGTAGATTCGTTACGCGAGATCTAGCACAAATTATACAGACTTTTCTCATTACACATAGTTATCTCCGTGACTGCCTTATTACTCAAGGATTCAAACATTCCGTCTCATGCGATCATTAAAATAGTTCTTTGATAGATATTAGTCCCTTGTGGAAAAATTTGATGTTTCGGTCCAAACTCTGATTGAAGATTCTTTTTTTCACTTAGTACTGGGATGATCATTCTAAACTGTCTACGACCTTTCAATAGCAATTACTGTTCAGTTACTACCGGACACAAATGCAATGGAAGGGGAGGTTTTGCCATAAAACCGGTTTAACCCACCATTTCTTTTGAAATGCCTGTACAAAGTCAGGACCATTGCGGTCAATAATTTTTCCGTTGTTTTCCAGCTGATTTGTCTTTTTTGTCTCATAGGCATCGGCTCTTGACAACTCTGTTCGGTATTTTCCCCCATTTGTAGAGTTCAGATAACTAAATACTTTCTGCATATGCGCATTTCGACAACTTATGTCTCTTCAGTGCAGATAAAATCTAAACGTTTGGAACACCATAAACTCAAAGATATGTAAAAACTGATAGAGAACAAACAACCAATATGATCTAAATGTAAAGCCAAATCAGCTAAGGACAGAGCTTTGCATGAGGGAGATACTCCTTAGTTTTCAACAAAATTTACAAAAATTTATATATTGTAAGGTTCCAAAATTAATCGGCTTTCGGGTCAGCACCGAAGTACTGACTACTGGGCTGGTGAATACCCTCGGGAAGATTGAAAAACCCTTCAGAAGATTGAAAAACTTTTAAAATACAAATCGGAATGATCGGGCAATTTCCATGTGGACAACCGAGATTTACCACGAAAAAGATCAATTCAAGCGCAATATGCTGCAAATAACGTCACTGCATCTCTATTTAAGAGATAAATACTATGTACGATTTGATGAAGCAGAATGTTTGATGTATCAATTAATGTCAGGTTAAATAATACTACTAAGTCATTTGGAAATACCTGCGAAGGCCACCTTGATATCTTGCGTTGTACTATATGTTACATTGGCTGTCTTGAGCGTGTCGCATCCCGTTATATTACCCGAACTTGCAGTGTTTAGTGTATCGCTTAGCGTAAAGGCAAATTCACCCAGAAATGGGTCAGGGCACTGTGTAACAGCACTGCTTGGAAAATCTGAAAGTGAAGAACATGATTTAGAGATCACTTTACATTCTCAGCTGTTTTTTTAAAGTATCAAAAAGTCGAAAGACTGTATAAGTGCTTTGGCAAAAAATGCTTTCCTCATGCAATATTAAGATTTATTAACCAGTTAGGATAAAATATGTTAAAAATGCTTTGCCTGTACAAATTGTAAGTATGCATTTCAAAATGGCCATTACGGAATAAACAGGGCCATTACGAGATAACAAGGTCATTATGAGATTAGCAGGGCCATTACAGGATTAAGATGGTGGCTGTGTAGTTCACTTCGAGTCTGTAAAACACAAAATTATGATTGTATCATATATCACATCATTTCTGCATTCTTTGTATTGAACAAGTAAAAGAAATTGGTAATACAATTTTATTGTATTTGTATAGTTCTTTGAGTGGTGTGACATACTTTGACTTAATTAGGAATTGTATCACGTATGATGCTCAACATCTTTTAGATTTTTGACCCCTCTTTTGACCACTCATTTTACTCATCACAAATTAAGGGATCAGAAAATAAACATCTTTTCTTGATTTTCAAATTTTTGTACTTCAGCGGTAAACCCTTATACAGCTGCATTGAGAATATTTTTTATTTTGTTTCAAATATTTGACCCGACTTGTGACCGATCATTTTACTTGTCTCATCACATGGAATAAAAAATAAACCTTTTATCTTGATTTTTTTTCTCAAAAAAGTTGTTTTGTCCATTGGTTTAAATCCTAATACAGCTGTATGGAAAAACCTTTTTGTATCAGATATTTGACCCTACTTGTGACCTCTCATTTACTCAATTCGAAACTATAACTCATTCATTGACTTTTAAAACATTTTTTTGTACTTAAGGATGTATTCTGGTCTTGTTTCAGTCTCGTTGAAATCTCTTTTGGAAATTATTTGAAAATCATTTATATTTTATGTACAATAGCATAGAATTAACAAAATTTATGTTTGTCTTTGAATTGTGTTAATTTTTTTTTATTTCTACCAAATTGTTTCAGAGTAATCTCAAATTGAAGATTAATGCCCTAATTGGCTGTTGGTTTCAATTTAAATTTTCACAAAATAGGTGTTGGATTAGAAAACGGCGTTTTATGAAAAAAAATGATCTAAAGATTTATTTAAAAAAAAAGATTTATTTTTTATTTAAAAAAAATAGTGTTATATATTTTTGCACTAAAAAATACAAAACAAATGAAGTTTAAACCATTGGCTGTTTAAAAAATTTAGAAAATGTACATTTTTAGGGATATATGGAAATGCTGATAGTACTCCTAAAAAGCCTGAAAATTGGACAAAACTTTCTTATATCAACACAAACATATAACTTTTGGAGTTTGAATTAGTTTATTCCTTCTATTCAGCTTTTCAGAAAGTATGAGAAAAAGTCTTATACTCTAAGCTAGATTTTTCCATGAAAATAGTATAAAAATTACAAAAAATGGCTTTAAATGAGCAAAAATACTAAATTGGTCTCTTTCAAACATCTGTACCAAAATAATTCACACAGCAACCTATGAATTTTTCTTCATATATTGAATTAATAGGGCAAGAACATTGCAAAAAATCAAAGTTTGAAAAAAATGTTTTATACTTTAAAATTTTGCCTCCTCACCAGAGTACATCTTTAAGAAGAGTAAAATCTTATATAGCTACTTTTTTGTTTAACATATTTGATCGCACAATCGACTTTTCATGTAAAAATGAATTTCCAGAAAATTATTTATATACATTTACATTCAATTATCAATAACAAAATACCGAAATTACTGTCAATTTAGTTTCTGCATATGGTCATTTCGACAACTTATGTCTCTTCAGTGCAAATAATATCTAAACATTTGAAAGACCATAAACGCAAAGATGTTTAAAAACTGATAGAGAACAAATAATAAAAAATGATCTAAAAAGAAATCCAAATCCAAAATCAGCCAAGACTAGAGCTGTGCATGAAAAAGATGCTCCTTAGTTTGCAACATTACAAAAATTTAGATATTACAAGTTCCCAAATAAATCGGCTTTCGGTCATCACCGAAGTACTGACTACTGGCCGGGTGAATACCCTCGGGGACTATGAGTCCACCAGTAGCAATATATTTAAGTTCATCAATCTGGTATATAAAAGTTTTAAATGGGTATTTTCATAATGGCCCTGTAATATGTCCTCCTCGGTGTGTAATTATGGACTTTGGATGTTGTAATGGCCATTGGCGTTGCCTCGTGCCATTACAGCTATCCTCAGGCCATTATTACAGACCTCGGACACATAACAGGGCCATATGAAAATTCCCATTGATTAATACTATAAGCATACATTGATAAAATATAATAATATCATAAACTTGCACATTGAAAATTCAATAAAAATCCCATAAGAACGAGAATTAGGCAATTACTTTACTGAATTCAGATTATAAAATTATTTCAAAAGTTTTAGCGGAAAGGTTAAAATGTGTATTGCCGAATACGATAGATACGGACCAGAAAGGATTTGTCAAGGGTAGAAACATATTTTAAGGGTAATAGATTGCTATGAGACATTAATAATTATAGTGATAAGGAAGACGAAGAGGGAGCAATTTTTTTTCTGATCAACCCAAAATTGACAAGCTTTCGATAGAGTTGAATGGGAATGGGTGAATCTGTGTCTTAAAAAAATTTGATTTGAAGAAAAAATTCACATGGTGGGTAAATATGCTCTTTAAGAATTCAAAACCCTTGTTCAGAAAAATTGATTTCTTTCAAAATTTGTAAGTCTTACTCGATCAATCCGCCAAGGGTAACCAATGGCACCGATGCTTTACATATTGCAAGCGGAGCTACTGGTGGCGTCGATAAGACTGAATCCATATGGAAGGGATGAAACAAGATAACAGGATTAAATTTTATCACTCGTTATAATTCCACACCATTGTACATTAATATCGGCTTATTATAACTAATAAACAAAGATCTGATAACACCATGTTATTCCTCTTCTGCAATGACATGCATGAAATAATGATATACGATTTATTTTGTGAGCAGGTATTTGTTTTAGTACATGTTTATGCTTTCCGGTAAGATTCCGGTTAATTTACCAAATAATCCCCCGTACCCCTAAACAATAAAAGCGTCGTTCCATTGCTTAGCTTTACGATGTATTTGTACAGTCTTTGTCTCAGGTGCTTTTACTCCATATCCTGTCTTTTTTCATCAGCAATATATAAAAACAAGGATTAAAGCTTTGTCCTTAGAAATTTCACTAAAGAGAGATAAATTACTGTTGTCCAAGTGCTGTCTCAATGAAGTCCATCTAAGTATTTTAAAAATCTTAGTAAATATGAAAAAGACAGGAAATGGGGTAAATGTCAAGGAGACAGCATCCCATATCCAGGTTAAAACGACCCAAAACAAAGCATCTAGGGGTCAACTTTCTTCAACACAATGAGGAACCTCACACCATAAAGATCACTTTGAGTTGACAATTTTTGAATTTTTTACTCTAGCAATTTAGATTTTTCAGAAAATCAAAATAGACTAAAGTTCAAAATATATGTTGACACAAAATTTCATCTAACTTTCCGAAAATGAGATTCCGAAGTATCCGGCGATATATCTCCTTCTTCACGACAGGTGACTCCTATGTAATTATGTCCATATTGAAAAAATTGACTATATGTATTGTGTTGTTCTCTGTATCGATTTAAATGAAGATTATCACGATCTCTACATCGGAGTCTCTCTATTTCTTCTAGTAATCTATGGATCCCCCCATTTCTCTTTTTCGCGCTCTAATTTTTGCTTGGTTTTCATTGCTTCGCATCTTTGATCGTACATTTGATCCTCGATTTGATCGTATTCTTCTGCCTACATTTTTCTTGATTGTAATTGTAGTGTATCCATTGATTGCTTACAATTGTCAACTTTACAAACGTGCGGACATCAATTCGTTATTTTGTAGTGCTTTATTTTTTCTTTTAGGGCGTTTTCATCACGAGTGCGTCCTTTTTTAAAGCCTAGGGGTTTGCCAATAGCCTTTCTGGTTTTTAAAATTATTTCATCGTTAAATTTCTTTTCAAAATGAACACTTTTAATGAAAGAATGTTATTGTTATTTTTTTTACCGGTAGTCAAATCTTGCAAACGTGTCTTGAAGCTCAGATTTATTCAGTGAGTACATTTTATCAAGGAAATTTGCACACTAATTTTCGCACTTTGAATTCTTTCATTCTTTGTGCGTCCGACTCTTTTGATTTTTTTTACTTAGATTTAGCTTAAAGTTTTCTTTTCCAAACCTTTGAACAAAATGTACACATCTTGGCAAAATGTCCAAAATATCTACAAAAAGATCTTCTTGCAGTACATACATTGAAATGACATTTGGAATATAGTCTTTTCGCAAAATTTACAAATTATTTTCCGAATTCACGATATATATTCATTCTGACGGATATGGCGTTCCATAATCACACAACTGGATGCTCAAAGGTCTGTAATAAATATTGTTTTTACTTCAGGTAGGAATGAGTTAATATGTTATGCACGATTGCATTTCCTGTTGTGGAATTCAATTCGATACGAGATCAGCCACTGTAAACACCACGTATTATCGGTTGAATGAAACGTTTCGGTTATAAAATCAAGAAGCAATATATTTTTTCCGGTCTATTACCTTTTATTTAGCAATCCGGCACAACCGAACTGAAAACTTAAACTTTATAACAAATAAAAATATAAAATATAAAGAACTCAACTGAAGAGAGATAAAAAACCACTTACTGTCGTCCAAATATATACTGTCTCAATTGAGTCCACGAAAAGCTTAACAAAGGTCACGATTAGAAATGGTTGAATGACAAGTAATTGAACATTAAAATATTGAAACCTAATTTTTGAAATATTTTCCTTAAAGAGTTAAATTAAACTAATGTTCAAATATCTGTAACAACGAATTCCATTTAATTTATACTTTCCAGAAAGGAGAGTCCAAAGTTTCCATTGATATAAACATTGATATAGCAGGTTCATTTTGTTGACGAAAGATATTTGACCACATATACTTTTTCAACACTTAGGACAGTTTTAATTAACCATGTATTTTCATTTTTTTTTTTGGAAAGCTACTAGCTTACTGAGGCTAGAGTAAAAAAAAAGCTTTTCTGCCCAATCACTTCACACCAAATATAACAGTCTAAAGTAATACAGAGGTAGACGGATCTTGAAAAAAATATGAAAAAGAAAGGAAATGGGGCAAATCTATATGCTTTCAAATCAATATTACTAATTGCTAATACATGTAGTAATTTTGTGTTTTTATTTAAAATTTCCAAGTCGCTAAAAGTTGGTAATGTCTAAACTTTTGTACATTTCCTAGGAAACTTTGTGCTTAAAATGTATTGCATAATTATGGAATGAACTATGTCCCTTGTTTTCAATTAAACTTTCCATCAAATTTTGCTTTTAAAATTGAAAAGTTACTTGGTAGTTTATGAAAGGATACGGAGTAAATGAACATAAGACGATAACACATATATTAACTCCAACTGCAAAAAATGGCCTTTTCGAAGATTGATTCCTCATCAGCAGCACTAGAACCAAAAAATAGGAAATCCATAATTTAAACCTTAGGTTCCCATGGGCTTATATCGCTCACCTGGCTTTCAGTTGCCACATTCAAGCTAACATTTTAGTTATACAATTGAACCTCAGTCTCCCAAACTTTGGTAGCTCGAACACCGCCAATATCTGTATTTAAAGTCTGATCATGATTTACTATATTTCTTTGTAGGGTTTTTGACAAACAACCTTCTTACTCAGGACCACTTTCAAAACCAGTTTTGAAGTCGAGACATCATTTTGTAAATGGCAATCAATGAAAATGTTTAGCACTATTTTTTTTTAAGTTACAACATCAATATCTACTTGCAACCAAATTTCACTGAAAACGGGCAATGTTGAATTCCCCCTTGTTTGCAGCCATTTGAAAATGGCAGTAAACAAACAATTTTCAACACAAATTTTGAAGGATCGACATCAATATTTACTTGTAAACCAAATTTCATTGAAAGCGGATAATGTTGAATTTTCCTGCCTTTTATGGTAGCCATTTTGAAAATGGTGGTCAACGAGTAATTTTTACATGGGTATTGAAGTTGCAACATCAATACCTTTTTGGAAACCAAATTTCATTGAAATCCGACCATGTTGAATTTTCCCGCCTTTTTTGGCGGCCATTTTAAAATGGTGGTCAACGAACAATTTCTAACGTCGGTTTTGAAGTCGCAACATCAATATCTATTTGAAAACCAAATTTTGTTGAAATCGGACTATGTAAAATTCCCGCCTTTTTTGGGCGGAGATTTTGAAAATGATGGTAGAATTTTCAACACTGGTTTTGAAGTCGTAACATTAATATCTATTTGGAAACCAAATTTCATTGAAATCGGACAAGGTTGAATTTTCCCGCCTTTTTCGCAGCCATTTTTAAATTGTTGTCAACGAACCATTTCCAAGTCGCCAATGCATGGCAAACATTTTATCAATATACAACTAACGTTCATCTTCTATAGTTTAGGATATAAAACATCGGCAAACGAATACCGAAGCAAGAATTAGGAAAGGGGAAATTCCAAAATCATAAATCCAAAATCACGGCAATTCACAGCAACGAAAGACAAAAGACTAAAAGAGACGAAAAATATGAAAATTTTAAAAATTCTTTGAAAAAAGGGCAATAACTCCTGCAAGGGTTTTTGGACTTTCTTCAAAATTTCAAAGTGAGTAAATCTTGATATGCTGAACATTTTTGCAACTTGCACTTTACCTCTATCTGTTACACTTTATGAAATAAAAATTTTTAAAAAATGCAAAAAATTTGATAAATTTACGGAAAAAGGGCTATAACTCCAGGATGGGTTTCAGATTTTCTTCAAAATTGAAAGGCAGGTAGATCTCATCATGCTGATGATTTTTACCTAGTCAGATTTTTTTTATATCTGTAACAGTTTCGAGTTATTGTCCAATAACTGTTATTTACCCTATGTTCTATTTTTAGCAATGGCGGTCATGTTGTTTAGCCAGCCAATTATCGAACACAATTTTGAAAGTGCATACCCTGGGGATGATTCTGTCGAAGTATGGTTACATTAGGCCCAGCAGTTTCAGAGGAGAAGATTTTTTAAATTGTTGACGGACGGAGGACGGACGGACAACGGACGCAAAATGATCACAAAAGCTCACATGGCTTTTAGGCCAGGTGAGCAAAAAAGTTTAAAAAGCATAAGAAAATCTGAATAATCAGTAATATCAAATATAGCTAAGGACAAAACTACGATGGAGGGAGTTTAACCTTAGGTGTAAGAATTTACATAATTTTAGATAATCGTAATTGAACAAAGTGTACACATGAAATGTTATCTCATGTACAAGTACACCATATCTAAGAAAAATAAAGAGCATACATCTCTAACACAGGAAATTGCTTTACCAACTCTACACGGCATTAAAAGACAAACTCCTGTATTAAATATTTTATGAAAAGATATAGAGGAAATGAGCATGAGACCATATGCTTATATAAATCTGCTTTCAAGCAGGGGATTACTCACTTACTATTTATGCTTTGTGCTCGTCTTGGATATGTATTTATAGGTGGGTTTCTCCAACAATCATAACTAAATGTAGAGAAGGCATGTACCTTTCAGAAAATATATGGTATTTGGAGGGTTAAATTTTAGATAATTTTTCTAGGGAGATTTGAATTACGGAAAAATTTTGATTTGCTTCATGCATGCAGCAGACGTCCGGCAACCTTGCTTCAATTTAGCTATGACCTGCTATGACTATGAAATATTATATTTTGATGAAGGTGTGCTTGAACATATGAAAGTACACCTGCTGCGTACGATTTACCATGCAAACTAGGTTTGCAGTAGGTCATCATCAAACACCCAGTTCTCTAAATATGACACGTTTGCTTTATCATATTTGCAAACAGACTGCGAATATTTCTGTGGACTTTTTGTAAACATAGCTGCAAAAATCAAACAAACGCTGATAAAAATTCCTATGTAATTGGCAGAGCGTTTGTAGAAACTGTTGACCATCTTATCTTTGCAGAAACACTTTTGAGAAAACTAATAAATACACATATGAACCTAAATTCATTGTTACCTCGGTATTTTTTTATTTCTTATATCTTTATTTATCATATGAACATGTTAAATATGGTATGTAAGTGCAGCAAATTATTGAATAACCTAAAACAGTGGCACAGCCTTGTTCTTCTTTCATAAATCCATTTCCAAGTATCAACTTTTCATGTATTTAAAAATTTCTGATCTATGGAAATTCAAATCAAAATTTCACTTTGATTTTCAAAAAAGCATTTCTTAATTTTAACATTTTAAACGTGTGATTGGCATTACTTCATTACATGTACTTCCAGTTGAAAGTAGCAACGAATTGGTGATCATCACATTATTATTCTACATTTTCAATCTCATTTCTTCCTTTCATGCACTTAAAATACAAGTGGATCCCTTTTTCGTAACATTAAATAAAAATTTAGTTTAATTATGATAAACCATTTATACATTTGTTAGTTTTGAAAGGAAAAAACACTATATATAAATACACTCAAAACTTTTTTTAACACATTTAAAAGTAAAATCTAATATTCATTTCATTGGCTGATCTAACTTGTTAACAGTTTCTGTTACTTTTTGACTAATTGCTGCAAACTTCTCCAAAAATCAGTTGATAAATAAAGTTTCCATCAAACATTCTCCAAACATCGGATGATTAAAATATGTCTGCAAACATTCTGCAAACATAAGATGGTCAACAATGTTTCCTACAATCTTTCTGCTAACAACCAAAGGTCTTGCAATTTTGCTGCATGCCAGCTTGAAGCAAAACGCTTCCATGTACGCAGCATGTTTGCAACTGGTTGAGAATACCTGTGAACAAGAAAGTTTCTTCCTGCACACAATTCTGTTCGTTGCAGACTTGCTTTGGATCTGCTGCAAGTCTGCAGTAAACAAAATCATTCAGTAAGGGGAAGAAAGGATTTCGTGGTTTCACAAATAAAAAGACAATTAAGGGGTGTACCAGGGGTATAAGGAGATAACTATGTTTTTCACGTTTTTTGTTCTTTAAATAAATTAATAGCACCATTGTCATAAGTATAATCAAAATTTCGAAATAATAATTCTTTTTCACGCAGCAAGTAAACTTTTTTTTTCATAACAATGACCAGCCTACATCTTATGGAAAGCCAACGGCGCCAAAATTCTTAATTCGTAAATTGTCAATTTGTAATTTCTCACTATGTAATTTCTAAATTATTAATTCGTAAATTTACAATTTGTAACTTGTCACTGTATTTTCTCAATTCTTAAGTCGTAAATTATCAGTTTGTAACTTTTCACTGTGTAACTTCTCAATTCTTAATTCGTAAATTGTCAACTTGCCATTGTGTAATTTCTAAATTCTTGATTCGTAAATTGTCAATTTGTAACTTGTCATTGTGGAATTTTTAAATTCTTAATTCGTTTATTGATGTTTTGTCGATTCGTTTAATGTCAATTCGTGAAATGTCATCGTTGTATTATTCTAACGATCATTATGACGACAGATAGCGCTCGGTTTTCTTGTTTTCTGCAGACGACAGGTTTCGCTGCATTCAAGAACGGAAAGAAACAGCCAGGTAACCACATGCAATATAGACCTCCCGTTCCATAACACAAGCATTTGTATCTGGTTCATCCGAAAAAAATAACCTCTTTCCATGTGGCTAATAATAAAGCCATCAGTGGGCCATTTGACCCTGAATACAGTGGCGGATCCGGGGGGGGGGGGTGATCCTTTACGATGGGAAAATATTTCGATTGATAATAGGGAATATATCATATGTCATGTAGTGCTATTAATGTAGTGTCGATTTTGAAAGCTCATTGGAGCTTGTGTTTTATTGTTTTACATATATCGACACTTAATTAAATATTACTTGACTTGGGAATCACTGATGCGCAGTGACTGAAATTAGAGGTAGACCTATTTTCTATGAAAAATAGCTTAGGTCTAAAGGATCTCTTTTCTGAAAGACCTAATGTCTATGACAATTTTCGACAATACATAATACAAATACTTTATTTCCACAAATTCATTAACAGTGCATGGGTATTGCCAATACTATATTCACTTAGGGGTCTATACAAATTTTGACAGGTCTATAATAGACAAAATTGTAGTAGACCCAAGGTCTACAGTACTGACATTTTTAGCTTCAAAGACTGGAAGCGTGCCCCTCTTATTGCAGTCACTAGCTCCCTTATAAAAATTTCTGGAACCACCACTGGAGGCTAGAGTAGAGGTGGCTGGCAGCCATCTTAGATAAGTGCAAACTTAAAAAAAAAATTAAGAAGGGACCATCTAAAGATTACTGTGACTAAGTTAGGTTTCTACTGGCTCATCAGTTTCAGAGAAAAATATCTTTGAACGTATTTTCCCATAATGTTCAATGTTAAATAATGTTCTCTGCTGGCCGCCATCTTTGATTTGGTGCAGCCATAGAAAACATAATGCTGTAGGGAACCACCAAAAGACTATTGTGGCCAAATTTGGTTTCAAATGGCTATGGGGTTTCAGAAAAATATGTTTGAAATTGTTCCCATGGTGTCCAATGTCAACATATGTTCCCCGCTGGTGGCCATGTTTTTTGGCTGATTAGAAAAAAAATGGTTATCTAAGTAAAGGACCTTTCATACATCATTCCTGCAAAGTTTGATTCAATTTGCTTCACTAGCTTCAGAGGAGATAGCAAATTTATTCTTTTCCCATAGGGTCCAATGTTAAAACTCTGTTCTGCGCTGGCGGCCATGTTTTTCGGCAGATCAGAAAAATTTTGGCAATCTAAGTAAAGAACCTTCCATACATCATTCCTTTAAAGTTTGGTTCAATTTGCTTCAGTCATTTCTGAGATAGTCAAACATGTGTTTTCCCCATGGGGTCCAATGTTAAATTATCTTCAGTGATGGCGGCCACGTTTTTCTACGGATCAATACAAAAAATGACAATCTTAGTAAAGGACCACCCATACATAATTCCTGTAAAGTTTGGTTAAAATTGGTTTAGCCAATATGTGAAAAGTTTACAGACAGAGAGACGGACTGGCTGACTGACGGATGCCAAGTGATGGGAAAAGCTCATATGGCCTTTGGCCAGGTCAGCCAATAAAGGGGCTGTATGGCAACATTCACAGGAGTCGACATTTTATCAATCAAACGTGAAAATCTTTGAAATGTCAAGTCAAGGAAGTGTTCCTTGACATTTCATCAATTATTCATTATTTCTGTGTTGCTGTGCAACAAGTTATGTGGATTGTGTTTGAAAGCCATCCGCTTTAACAAATGTATGGGTTTTTTTGGACAGGGGCCAATTAAATCATCAAAAATATATCTACAAATAGAGGTGAACTCGAATAAACATGTATCTCTACTGTACTGCTCACTGCACCTGGGAGGGGATGTGTCACTTCCTTTATTAAGGTATATACATGTACAGATGTGTCGCTGGAATTGGTCCAATTTTTCAACTTGGCAAATATATGACTGTTATTGGGTTGGAAATTTCAGACTTTATAAATGACCGGGTCGAACATTTCAGACTAAATACATGAAATATAAGACTGAGGCGGAAAATTCAGACTACCATTAATATAATTCTCGGCCGGAAATTTTGGACTAAATATATGATGGGAGAAATTTGTTGACACTCATTATTCCTTAATATTATAATCTCAATGTTAAAATTTTGTAAAAAAAGAATTAAATTATTTAATGATTTTTTTTAATATAAGAAGCAAATAAATGGATTTTTTTTTATTTATTTGGCTCTTGGGTAATGGAGATAAAAATGTTTTATATCATGTTTGTACTTTGCAAAACAAATTGAATGAGCATAAGTATTATTTTAAATGAGTCACTTGGTTAATATATAGTACATGTATATATTAAAACTGTATTGAATATACAATATTTTGTTATAAATAAAGTCTAAAGGAATTTGACCAACCAGAAAACTTTATGAATATACTGGATCATCGAGACATGATATGGTGTGATGTCCTGATGTACCCTCTGGATATTTTGTCAATGACCATGATGTAAAACTATGGAATTGTTTCTTTTTCTTTACACACCTATACCCACTTTAACCTAAAGTGACACCCCCTTCCCCCGACTGGTCAGAGGTTTGATTCCGTTAGGATGACACCAAGTCACATATAAGAATGGCTCTAGCCTACATTGGCGGTTCCAGAACTTTTTATAAGGACCTACTGACTGCAATAAGAGGGGGCACACTACAGTGATTCCCTATACAATCAATCAAATTTTCCCACGAAAGGTTCCCCCCCCCCCGATCAGGGTCAAATGGTACTCTAATCGCTTTATCATTAGCCACAATTGGAAGGGGTTATTTTTTCGTATGAAACAAGCTACAAATGCTTGTGTTATGGAACGGGAGGTTTAAATTGGGTATGATTACCTGGCTGTTTCTTTCTAGTAACTGTCATCTATAATCAATCAAAATATTTTCCCACGAAACGGTCACCCCCACCCCGGATCCGCCACTGTCTTCAGGGTCCAATGGCCCACTGATGGCTTTATTATTAGCCACAATAGGAAGGGAGGGGTTATTTTTTCGTATGAAACAAACTACAAATGCTTGTGTTATGGAACGGGAGGTCTATTGCATGTGGTTACCTGGCTGTTTCCTTCCGTTCTTGAAGGAAGCGAAACCTGTCGTCTGCAGAAAACAAGAAAACCGAGCACCATCTGTCGTCATAATGATCGTTAGAATAATACAACGATGACATTTCACGAATCGACATTTAACGAATCGACAAAATAAAAATATACGAATTAAGAATTTAGAAATTACACAATGACAAGTTAAAAATTGACAATTTACGAATTAAGAATTGAGAAATTACACAGTGACAAGTTACAAATTGACAATTTACGAATTAAGAATTAAGAAATTACACAGTGACAAGTTACAGTTTTGACAATTTACGAATTAAGAATTGAGAAATTACACAGTGAGAAGTTACGAAGTTAATAATTTAGAAATTACACAGTGACAAGTTACAAACTGACAATTTACGAATTAAGAATTTAGAAATTACACAGTTACAAGTTACAAATAAACAATTTACGAATTAAGAATTTTGACCCCGTTTGCTTTCCATAACATCTAGTTATTTAGTCTCCCAAACGAAGTTGGGAGACTTATTGTTTTTGTTGCGTTTCTTATTAAGTCTCCCAAACGAAGTTTGGGAGACTTATTGTTTTTGTTGAGTTTCTTATTATTATTATTCTTCCATCCTTCTTTATTCCGGTCGCAATGAACTTGTCCGAACCAGATCTCAGAGACCATAACACCTAAAGCTTTGAAACTTTGTATGATGCTAGCCCCATATATCTAGATGTGCAATCAGGAAAAAATTTTCCAGGAGGGGTCCATTAAGGGTACATTTGGGGGCTCAAAAAGGGGTGGGGTTGTCCAATGTTAACCCTATGGGAAAATGAAATTTTGAATGTTTTGCACCATATTTCTCACTGTATCTCAAAAACTTTTAATACTAGCTCAATGAAACTTCATAAGAAAGATGTGTGTCATGTAAGAAAGAGTTCCATGGTATTGAAAATTTCAAAATAACAATGGTTGCCATGGAAACCATGCAAAAAATTGGAAATTTTTAGAAAATTGTATTTTCTGCTTATAATTGTATTTTGATTACAGCAATATGTATTACTTAAATTATAAGGGGAACCCCTGCCCAATTTTTTTTTGGAAGGGGTTTAAAATTGATTGTAATGGATGGTAATGGATGAGGGAAATTTCAAAATAATGATAGTTGCCATGGATACCATGCAAAAAATTTGAAATTTTGAGAAAATTGTATTTTTTTGCTTATAATTGTATTTTAATTACAGCAATATGTATTACTTTGATTATAAGGGGAACCCCTGCCCAAATTTTTTTCGGAAGGGGGTTTAAAATTTATTGTAATGGATGGAGAAATTTCAAAATAACTATGGTCACCATGGAAACTGTACAAAAAACTTTAAATTTTGAGAAAATCGTAATTACTGTTGATAATTATATTTTTATTACAGCTATATCTATTACTTAGGTAATAAGGGGAACCCCTGCCCAATTTTTTTTTTGAAACAATGTATGAAATTGAATGTACAGGATATTGGTGCATTTGGTTGCCATGGAAACCAACCCAGAAACCTACAATTTTAAGAAAAACATGGTTTTTTTTGCAATGCATGTAGTCATTTGATTTCAGCAACAAGTATAAATTAGTTTGTAAGGGGAGTCCCTGTTCAAAATTTTTTCCAGAAGGAGTCTCGTAATGCTTTGAAATCCGATGTGGGAGTTCGTTTGGGAGACTTTTGTGTTTCGCTTGCGAACACAGTTCTCACTTGTTATTATTATTATTCTTCCATCTTTCTTTATTCTCGTCCTAATGAACTTGTCCGCAGCAGATCTCAGAAACCATTGGACCCAGAAGTTTCAAACTTGGTAGCATATTAGCCCTATGTATCTAGATTTGCAATCATTAAAAATTTTTTAAAGGGTGGTCCATTAAGGGTACTTTTGGGGGTATTAAAAAGGGGTGGGGTAGTCCTATAGTAACCCTATGGGAAAATGAAATTTTGAATGATTTTCATCATATTTTTCACTGTTTCTCAAAAACTAGAAACACTAGCTCCATGAAACTTCATGGGAAAGTTGAGGGCCATGCAAGGAAGGGTTCCACAGAATTTGAAATTTTAAAATAACTACCGTTGCCATGGAAACCATACCAAAAAATGGAAATTTTGGGAAAATAGTAGTTTCTGTTGATAATAGTATTTTAATTGCAGCAATGTGTATTACTTAGGTTATAAGGGGAACCCCTGCCATAAATTTTTTTTGGAAAGGGTCTGAAATTGGGTGTAATGGACAAAAGAGCACTTTGTTGCCATGGAAACAAAACCAGAAATGTATTTTTTTGTTGAAAAATTGAGTTTTCTCATAAAAAAAGGAATTTGAGAAATATGTATTAAATAAGTTATATGGGTAACCCCTGCCCAAAGTTTCTTTGGAAAGAGATCTGAAATTAGATGTAATGGACAAAAGAGCATTTGGTTGCCATGAAAACAAAACCAAAAGCATATTTTTTGGGAAAATCAGGTTTTCTGATAAAAAAGAAGGAATTTTGAGAAATATGTATTACATCACTTATAAGGGGAACCCCTGCCCAAATTTTTTATGGAAAGGGTCTGAAATTGGGTGTAATGGATAAAAGAGCACATTGTTACCATGGAAACAAAACCATAAACGTATTTTTTGTTGAAAAATTTAGTTTTGTGGCAAAAAAATGGAATTTTGAGAAATATGTATTGAAAAGTTTTAAGGGGAACCCCTGCTCAAATTTTCTTTGGAAAGAGATCTGAAATTGGATGAAAAGGACAAAAGAGCATTTGGTTGCCATGGAAACAAAACCAAAAGCATATTTTTTTGGGAAAATCATTTTTTCTGACAAAAAAGAAGGAATTTTGAGAAATATGTATTACATAGCTTATGAGGGCAACCCCTGCCCAAATGTTTTTTGGAAAGGGTCTGAAATTGGGTGTAATTGACAAAAAAGCACTTTGTTGCCATGAAAACAAAACCAGAAATATATATATATTTTTTAAAAATTGAGTTTTCTGACAAAAAAAGTAAGGAATTTTGAGAAATATGTATTAAATAGGTTATAAGGGGAACCCCTTCCCAAATTTTTTTTTGGAAAGGGTCTGAAATTTGATGTAATGGACAAAAGAGCATTTGGTTGTCATAGCAGCAAAACCAGAAATTATTTTTTTTACATAGGTTATGAGGGGAAACCCCTACCCAAATTTTTTTCAAAAGGGAGTCTCGTAATGCCTTGGTATCCGATATGGGAGTTCGTTTGGGAGACTTTTGTGTTTCGCTTGCGAACACAGTTATTACTTGTTTATAATGAGTTAACGTAAGAAAGATAACAAGAAACACCCACAGTGGCCAAAAATTACAATCACATGCCACAATCTTCCAGAATTCTGCACAAGAAAAACAATAAAATGACAAAAGAAAAAACATAGACGACGATAGGAATTTTGGCTGGCCGGACTTGGTATCGGCACTAGCAACAGTGCATTAACTCGACATTTTAAACAATGAAATATGAAAATAACGAAAATAAATAAAACTCGTATTTCTTTCAAGGGAGATAATTATATATACATGTTGTTATTTAAAGCATAGATTCGGCAATTTTCTAGATTTTTTTTGCATTCTTTATTCTAAATTCTAAATTTAGAAAAAAGAATTTACATATATCCTGCATATAGTAATCTTTTTTCTATTTTTAGTTTTCAGTGAAAATTAAACGACTAATTTGTATGCAAGGAATGTTTAATACTGATCAAAATTGAGTCAAGAATTTTGCTCTTGAAATAATTTAATATTAAATACAATTTTAACTGGAACTCAATTTATACGCAAATATTAAGTCCTGAAACAATGCATCTTTGATGACCTCTAGACAGAAAAAAAATTTTGAATATTGCTTTTAGTTTATATGAACACATGTAGTTTCAATACTTCATGTGTTAGAAAAATTAATGGAGTGGAAAATTTTGGTCTACCCCCTTAAATCACCAAGGTCGGTGAATTTTTGCGCATACATATGATTTAACATTGTAACATACGCCATATTATAACATCCTTTGTCAGTAATTCATATTTTCTAGTTCGTACAATTTTTTTTCACCTACCAACTTACTCGCAAAGCATTATAAAGTCCTGAAAATCTTACCATTTTTATTGATTTTGCTGATGGTTGACGACTTTTTTTCTAGAAAAAAATCTTATACTTACAAAAAGCTTCGACTTAAAAATGGAATTTTTGTAGGAACATTTCTTGCTTCAAAAATGTTTTAATTGATATGGATATGCATATCCTTGCGATTTTTAAGTTAAAAACGTTTTTACAGCAAATGCTGGTTTATCACGAACCAAATATTATCAAAACCAAATTATTTTCAAAATAATTAGGGTTTTTTATTTATTGACAATCATCATACTAACCCGTATTATCCAATCAGTGCGATCGTAGAATCGGATACGGAGATGGGTTGACTTGTTCCAGTCATCATCGTACCGTACCTATCGACTCCCTTATATCAGCCAATCAATTTATGGGTTTTTGATAAACCCAGAAATAATCGAATCATTATAAAATGTGCTGTGAGGAAACTTTCTAATAAGATTAGTTCGTTATAAATGTAAATCGGCTTAAAAGCGTTCGGTATTATCATTTTACTGCTATTTAAAAAATCTTCGATCTTATGTTCCAGTTTCAATTAACATCTGAGGAATTGAAGTTATCGTTACTGTCATGACTGTAGATAAATAATTTTATTCCACTATATAATTATAACTTGACTAATAACGAATTTTCATTGGCCAAGACTGGCACACGTGACTGTGAACAAAACATCGTGTCTCCCGCTGAACGTCGTGTCCAAATATCATATTCCCCTCATTCGAAATTCTCTAGATGTTACAGGAATTATCATAGTAAAGAGGTGTTCCGAGTTAGCATGGTTAATGAACAGCTCACTGTCGCCTAGCCGAGAGTTTTTACTGAATAATAAGGTCTCAACAGCACAGTTTTAATTATTTTCATTTGTGTCGTTATGACAATTTCAAAAATCAATAAAACAAATTTATTTCAGCAACGACAATGCCTTTTCTTTCTGTAGTGTACTTTTAGTTCTTGGGTCCTTATTACGCTATTATATTTTCACCGATCGATGTCATAGATGCAGCGGCTTTCGAATACAGAAGGATGCAGACGGAGTTTCAAGTAAAAAGGATTCCAGACGAGTTTTTGCTAGTTTTTTTTGTCAATTTTGCCTGAATTCTTCAAGATCATGAAAAAAATTTCAGATAAGATGGCGGGGCGGCAGAACCACTTCTCGATACAACCTTCAATGATTTGTACATACTAAACTTATTGGTGGAATAAAATATTTATTTCCCATGCATGTGGGAGATATGGAGATTTGTTTACCCTTGGGAAATCATATTTCCCTCAGGCGATGCCTTCGGGAAATATGATTCCCTCGGGTAAACAAATCTTCATATCTCCCACATGCATGGGAAATAAATGTATAATAGCAGATTAAGGAACATATAAAATGGAGAAGCATTTAGTTCTGAATAACAAATAAACCTTTCACAGCAGGTATACAAACTTACTTATAATTTGTGTTAACATACCTTTATGAACCATCGTGTGAAACAATTCTTTGTCAATTGGTGTTGATGAACATACGTCTGCTGTGGTTACACTATATGAGGGTGTGAATGCCTTTGTTCTTTCGCCATTTGTGTCAGCCTCTGAAAGCAGCAAAACATCAACATATTTCTCAAGTTCGCTGTAGTAAAAAGTCTTTTAAAAGTCATTTTGTTCAAATTTCCTTGAATTCCTTGGACATCAGAAATAAATCGACTTTTAGCAACGTAATTTTCTTTTTACTAAAACAAAGTGTTGAGCAATGGCTACAAGTAGTACAAAACATAAAATATTTAGGTGTGGTGAGCCACGATTAAAAGGTAAAAATATGTCGAAAACAGAAATAATAATGATAAAACACCATAAAAAGCTTAAAAAGTAAGAAAAAGGGCCAAACGTTTCGGTCACTAAGACCTTCATCAGTGGTATACAGGGACAAAGAAAGTAAAGAGCAGACGTGTCCAACACAAATGGCAAATGAAACTACTCATTACATTTTATGCGTGACTGAATTGTAAACACACTGATCTTGAACCTACTCGATAATACGATGGTAATGTCGCAGTGGTGCATTGTTGCATGACATGGATGTTTACAGACTAAACCGGAAATAAGCCCGTGCACGAGTTGTAAACGAGTAAACCCCAGAACACCCCATAATTCTGCACAGTTGATTGTGAACTTCCAAGGAATACAGACGCACTGCTAGTCGCTGTTTTAGTATTCCAGGCAGTTTACACCGGGTAATCATGGTTTAATGTAGTATTAGACCTTGTGTGAATATATCACGAGGTCATTTTTCTGACATTGGTGTCAGAAGCAAAGGAAATTCGCCTGACAATTTGTCGTCTGTCGAATTTGTATTTTGACAGATTTTCGCGGGTTTGCCCACGTGGTTGACCATTTTCATTTCATCGGGTGTGAATTTTTCGATGACGTGATTTATTTATTTCATACCCATTTGTTCAACTGTAATTTCATCGGGTGTGAATTATTCGGTGACGTGATTTATTTATTTATTTATTTCATACCCATTTGTTCAACTGTCATTTCATCGGGTGTGAATTATTCGGTGACGTGATTTATTTATTTATTTATTTCATACCTACGTGGATTGAAGTTTTTTGTGTCAATTTACGTGTTTTTCATCGGCTGTGAATATTTATTACTCGGTGATATTTTTCATTGATTTTTCAACCAGTTGTATGACAATTTTTGGTTGAAATATTTTGCCCTGCACAAAATAAATTTGTTTGCATACTCAAAACAAATTGTATAAACAAATTGACCATTTTTCCATGTGATTTTTCATGTGGGTTAGCATGGAAAAATTTTGATTGAAATATTGATATTTTGTCAGTAAATATATTGACGTTGCTGACAATATTTGCTGATATTTACTGATTGTTTTTGCGGGAGTTGTTATTTATTCCGCGTTCCGCAAGAATTTGAACTGCACAATTGCCGCACAATTTCAAAATGCCCAGCCCAATTTTCACTTGAGCAGTACACAGTTATAAACTTGAGTGAAGGACTATTTTGAGCATTATTTGGTGAATTTTAATATTTAATACTGCTTGTAATTTACCAAATTTCATTTGTCATATATACTTGGACATTTTGGACATTTTTTCAAAATTATTTCATTTCTTTAAAGTGTTTCACTCATGTGGTTAAGATGTTAAGGACAGTTAGGCATTTTTAACAGTGTTGCGAAGGCGATCGCTTTCCCACTGTTCGAAAATCATACATACACGCATACATTTGCATTACAGTGAAATAACTCTAACATTCTACTTTTGACCTCACAGTAATTATAAATTGTGATAATTTGTGTGTCGGTAGCCCCGAACAATTATTGCACTTTCGAAACATAAATATTTTTGAATTTATTTAAATAATTTAAACATATTTTGCAATTGTGTAGTCGATGAGTAAAAATTGCATTGAAATTTTGATAAATTGAACACAAACTGAATTAGTTTCATTAAATTTTCTGATTAATTAAACAAGTTTGAAACAGTTTGATTAAAAATTTAAATTTTGACTAAATAATTGGGAATAAAAAAGTTTAATTGGATTTTTGGACAATTAAACTGTTTTTTTTTTTAATTTTTGTGAGAAATAAACAAAATAAAAATCCTGTTATATTGGACAGCCATATCAACTTTTGATTAAGATTTAATAACTATTACTAAAAAGAGAATAACAAGAGAGGAACAGACACTCTCATAGAATTAGAACAAGGTTCATTGTTATTACAAATAAATAGGACATAGGTTTAAACTGTTAGAATTTCATTTTTTTTATTTACATTTTTTATTATTGAAATATTTTTCATATTTGGTTTACAATTTTTCATCAGTGAAATACTTTCATTTTTGACTGACATTTTTGTTTGATTAGTGAAATATTTTCATTTTCATTGTAAATTTTTTCACATTTTCTGTATTTCACTAAATTTTTGATATTATTTTTTGGATTTTATTGTTTATATTCATTTTGATATAAACAAAGATAAACATCATAAATAGAGACATTAATTAAGACAATTAGGTAAAAAATATTATGTGCACAGCGCAGGTACCCCTTGCCTTGTAAATAATATACTAAACATCAATTTTTATTACATTATAGGATAAAAACATTATTTGCACAGCGCAGGTACCCCTTGCCTTGTAAATAATATATAAAACATAAATTTTTGTTCAATCATAGGCTATAAGGATATTATTTATACAGCGCAGGTGTCCCTTGCCTTATAGATAATATATTTAAACATCAAATTAAATTTAAATAAATTTAAATAAATGTATTAACATCAAATTAAAATCATGTCAGCGGTAAATATTAACACAGCTAGTTTTGAAGAACTTCAGACAATCAGGGACATAGGCAGTGCTAGAGCCCAAGCTATTATAGATGCTAGACAAAAAGGTCCACTCACTGTAGAATCCATAAAACAGATTGGGAAAGTACCCTCACACATCTGGGACCCATTGTTTATGTCAAAGAAAATAACTTTCGATTTACCGGAAGAACCAGAACCGGAGAAAGACGATCCAGAACAACTTAAAAACTGATTAATAAGTACAAGTCTGAAATTCTAATATTAGAACCAAGATCTGAAGCGACAAAAACTATCATATGAAACAGCAATCCAAGAGCTACAGCAAGAGAATGCAACGTTAGTGCACCAATCACAACTCAAAGCAGATAAAAATAGAGAGATAGAGGCATATATCGAACAAATGAAAGCTGAACATGAAAAAGAGGAAAGAAACCTACAATCAGAGTTCAAAGAAGAACTAAAGAAGAACCAAGAAGCCTATGAAGTTGAACTTGAAGCCTGCAAAAATACAATTCAGGGACTAGAAAAAGATAACCTAATTCTGAGGGAAGAGAAGACTGACATCCTTGGACAATTGGAGGTACAGAGTACTACAATTTTAACAGCAGAAGATTTGAATGACAAACTCAAAGAGGACAATAGGGAACTCAACAATAGAGTCCACAATCTCGTGGATAAAGTACAGGAACAGGCTGTGGATGTAGACCAGGCCAGAGAGTACAAAAGTCGTACAGCAAAAACTATGGAGGACCTAGATCAACAAATAAAAACACTAAAACTGGAACTCCAACATGTTAAAACGACCAAGGCCATATATTCCCTCGCTCCAAAGAACATTTACACAAAGACAACCTCAAGTACTACAACTACAGAGGAAGAGCCTAAAAAGTCAGACAGAACAGAATCGTCAGTTGCATCAAAAATACCAAGTTTCAAGATAGCGCCCCCACAATTTCCAAAGTTACCTACCTTTGATGGGAGTACAGATTGGAAGTCATACCATCTTCAATTTATTCACACTGCAAAAAGGTTCGAATGGGACGAGCAGTAGAAACTTGATAACTTTCTTCTCTGTCTAAGAAAAAAAGCACTCAAGTTCTTCAGTACCAGACCTTCTTCTGTCCAAAAGAACTTTGAAGAACTAATGGATAAATTCAACAAAAGATTTGGCAATAAGGAGTTGCCCCACTCCATTAGAAGGCAACTTCAAGACTCCAAACAAAAACCAGAAGAGACGATCGAGGAATTTGCAGAAAGGGTGCAGGAAATGGCAACAGACGGATATGTAGGGGCCTCAGAAGAAAAAGTTGAAATGATGGCAACAGAGGCGTTCCTTAAAGGCTGCACAGATAAACAATCCGCCCTTCTGGCAATGGACAAGGAACCAGTTAGAATAGACGTGGCCATACAATATGTGAAGTCCGCAATGCATAACAGAAAGTTACTATTGGGCCACAAAGGACCAGAAGTTAGAAGAAAACAACTTACAGAAGAGATTGGTCTCAAATCAGACACAGAAAAATGCTCTGAATCTACCATAAGAGTACTTAGTAAAGATGATACATGGAGACAGACATTGGAGACCAGGGTAGAGAAAACAGAGAAAGAAATCAACAGTCTAAGAAGTTCTCCACTTGGTATCATCACAGAAACGTAATACAGCTTCATCAACTGATAGGAATCGATCCAGATCTCCATCACCTAGTAGCCAAGTTAGAAAACCACCAGTTTGTTATGCTTGTGAAAAGCCAGGACATTACAGCACTCACTGTCCTAATAAGAGAGGATTGTCTCCACCTCCAACCAAACAGTTAAACGAGAAGGGGTCTCGGAATTAGGCCGTTCCCTGACCCATGAAGATCATACAGGCCGACCACCAACAAAAGCAGAATCACCTTAAGAATTTTATCAAGAATCTAATCAAGATCAGGCTAAACCATCTTTTTGGTCTAGCGTCGGTACCCCCGACCTGGCCAAGAGGAAGGAGGAACAATTAAAGAATGAAGTTAAAATATCTTCTCGGTCTAGCGTCGGTACCCCTTACCTGACCGTTGGAGATAACCAACATCAAAATAGTGGTTTTGAAAAGACAAACAGTAAAAACAAAGGGATAAGAGAGGTAGTTGTAACAGATAAGCCCCCTGAAATCAACCTAATCCTACCAATAAAGATAAATGGTATTCCAGTGGAAGCTGTGCTCAACACCGGAACCCAAATTACAGTGGTGAGTGATACTTTCGCAAAGAAACTGAAGATTCCAGAATGTACAGGAGACTCGATGTACTTAAGAGGGACCGATGACAGCTGCAAGATGAAAGCTCGGTTCTTAGGAGATGCGAGCATTATGGTTGGAAAAACAGAGACCAGATTCAAACTAATGGTATCAGACATTACCGATCCTGTTATTATAGGTCTGGATCTTTTATGCGCATATGCAGAAAATAAATTCACAGTTACTTCGGTATTTAGTTATTTATGCCACCTTCGTGCAGTTATTGATATAGCCAAACTCACGATAAAGATTGAACCTATAGAAGTGTAAAGACCAGGATCCCGATAATACTTGTACACAACTGCAAAATATATTTTTCAGCTTTTAACTTTTAACAGTACATAAATGGAGATGTCCTCAAAATGCTTCACGACTGATCAGAATTTGATAAGTGTGTTTTAACTATGGACAAGAGGAAAACTCCAGAAATATTTTAGATTTTAGATTTCCTTGGATACTAGTTCCTGTTTACACATTTTATGGAACAATTGCTTATGTTTGTATACAAAGATGTATGACTAGTGTGATAGTTATACATGTAAATTGTATCATGTCTACAGATGTTTTGACACTGATGATACCGTTGCTGTAACCTTCCAGAATCTTCATGAAATTTACAATCAACAATGAAACTGCATCCGGATGGCACAGAGATTAAACCAGTACCGACAAAGATCTCTTCAGCTATACTACTGTCACAATTTCACAACCTTACAATTGAAAGTATGCTAATCTGACACAAGACGCCGGTATGGAATATCAACAACATGGTTTTACTTAATTATTGAAACTTTTCTGTGGCTGTTGGATCATCTGGATTCTTGTCTGGACGTTTTTCGCCTGATCCCACTCCCCAGGGACGAAGTCAACAGCCATCACATTATCTGAAACCTATGAGACGTATCAGGATAAACGTTTCATAATAGATATTAAATAATATTTTTAATCAATCAATCATCAGATACTTTTAAATAACCATTAACTCATTACTTGTCTCCAGTGGTCAATTCACTCACAACATAACTATACATTAACTCATTTTCCATATTATCATATTAAACTTTCCGACCACTGGAGCACTAAACTTTTTTCATGTTTATTTCTCACGTTTGAAATCGTCATGTTATTCTGTGCCACTTTTTTTAAGCACAGAGACATGATTTTTAACATATAAAATAAAATAATAAAAAAAAAGTAATCATTGTACATAAAATTGACATAACCATATTTTTATCTTTTAATAATACTTTATTTTAAACTCATTAGGAAGTCATACTTAAAGGATGTTTGTAATTTTGACAGGATTGTCTAAATAGCTGATAATTATAAACATAAATTGCAAACACTTCAAAAGCATAATCTGTTACCAATTCGTGTATATTTTTAATATTAACAGATTCACCAAGGAGGCAGACTTCTGAAACTAATTTTAGAAATAAGTTGTATTTTATATTTTAATATCATAAATATATTGTGTTTCATACGAACGAATTTTTACCATACCATTTGATACAGGAAACATGTCACCTCCATAGATTTCATTTTTGAGAACAGCATCAGTCATCTTTACATCCATTGCAATAACTTTGCACCAACAAGACTTACCAGTCTATTGAGCTTAGCGTCGGTAACCCCGACCTAGTCTCTTTAGATGAGGGGATGGTGCAGGCAGTACTTTGGCAGGTCACCCACCCATGGACAACATTACTTCAAGAAGCAAGTTATGCAGAGGACTTCAGAAGTTTAACCAACATCTGTACATGTGCAGTTCTTCAAAACCTGTCAGAAGACTCCATGATAGACGCCTACTACTTGCCAAAGGGACCTGATTTTCAACACCCAGGGCCGAGCAACTTCCACATGGCGAGATGTCATGCCAGTTTATCTATACTTACCAGTGAGTCAGTTTTTCAACTACTCAGTGCCACTCAACATTCAACTACTCAGTGCCACTCAACATTCAACTACTCAAGGCCAATCAACTTTTACTACTCAGGGCCACTCAACATTCAACTACTCAAGGCCAATCAACTTTTACTACTCAGGGCCACTCAACATTAAACTTCTCGAGGCTAATCAACATTCAACTAGACTTTTCAACTACTCAGGGCCTGCCACCATTTGTCCAGATTCAACTACCCAGGGCCAACAACAAAAAAATACAATGGGGAGGAATGTCGCAGTGGTGCATTGTTGCATGACACGGATGTTTACAGACTAAACCGGAAATAAGCCCGTGCACGAGTTGTAAACGAGTAAACCCCAGAACACCCCATAATTCTGCACAGTTGATTGTGAACTTCCAAGGAATACAGACGCACTGCTAGTCGCTGTTTTAGTATTCCATGCAGTGCAAGTTTACACCAGGTAATCATGGTTTAATGTAGTATTAGACCTTGTGTGAATATATCACGAGGCCATTTTTCTGACAGTAAATAAAGGTACACTATATAAATGTAATAACTGGAACTTTGTCAATCAATATAAATGTTATTATTGAGATGTATACTAGTATGTTAAATTGTACATGTAAATAATTAAAATGATAATATTAATAATAATAAAAGACATGATGAGATATGACAGATCTAGAAAGATGAAAATAATTATGAATAGAACTGTTTTTTTACATTCATGCCTTTTGGGCGAATACTGCCCAAAAAGTGTATGATGCGTTGTTCTAAAAACTGTCCGGATTTTTCACCACTGTCAGTCTGTACCAGAACGGTGACTTGCATGTCGAGTTCATTATGATGTGCTCTTCGAAAATGGTTGCCGACTGGGCAATCATCCTGTTTTTAACGGAGTGTAAGTACTCAACAAAATCACATGCGAGCTAAAAATATAATGAAAAGTCCATTTTCTCCCTACTTAAAAACTGGATCCTGAAAAAGGCCATATGCAGAAATCAATTTCATATGGTTAATACGATGCATAATTATATGATTAATAATACTCCTAAATTTTGTTTCCGCCCCTGCCCTTTGAGGGTGGCTAGATTTTTTTCTTTATTATCACAGTTTTGACCATCAGATAGAGTTGGTTTTAAAAGAATGTTTTGTGAATTAATCAACGACATTTGTATATTTCTCATATATCTGTACAATACAGCGATTGTTGCAGCATAAGATACATATTAAGTGAAATGTAAAAAAATACCGCAAATATTAGAAATTTTCATTTTTTTTTACCGTGGCTGTGTCATCACGCATCTTGTTTATTTGAGGAGATGAGAGGTAAACAAATTTACAGGGGAAAAAATTTTTGTGAACTACTTCCCCGCCTGTTGAAGTCACCATGAGGCCTTCAACAATGAGCTTTGCCCATACCTCATATTAAGTTCAAGAAGGCCACTAGCACCTGTCTGAGCGGAATTCATTGCTAGATGTCTAGCAGAGCAATGCTACATTCTTGACTGTATAAACATGGATGCAGGATCGTCAACAAACATAAAATTAACCGGCAAAGTGTTTTTACAACTGCTGTCATCCGCTGCTCGACAAAAAGACTAACAGAAGACAATCACAACACTTAAACAACAACAGGGCACTCATCAAGTCAAAAGTAAGAAAACTTGGCATAATAAAATCATCAGATATTGGCGCAAAAACAGGTGGTCAGAATAAAAATTTTTTACATTACAAAAATTAAAATGCCAAAATTTGAAAGTATGATAGCACATCCATATGAGAAATTCTCTCAAGCACAAGTTCACCATACCTGAAATGTATATAGAGCAAACATTTCTCGCACGGGGAATCGTTTTACGGACTTCACAGTGAAGGAGAGACAAACTCCTGTCAAAAAATAAGCAATGAAGGGATATGGAGTAAATGCACATGAGACAAAGTCGCTACAAACATATATTGTAGCGAATATAAACTTTTCTAAAACCTGATTCACCATTAGATCATCTCAACGCTCATAAAATTTCTATGTAATTTATAACAGACATAACTCATATTCGTCGAAACTAGGAATTTTATTTTCTTACAAAACTGAAGTTTTGCAGCTAGTTCCGTCCCTTGGCAGAGTTTTTAGAAGTTCCATCCGGATAAGGGCACTGTTCTCACCCTCAACAACAAAAAGACAGCACTTGAGAAAAGCTACCACCTCCTTCATGGACACAAGGTAGAAGCTGTACCATCAGAAAAAAAAAACAGGTTCGGCCTGACTTATACCACCAAGTTGCAATGGAACGACCATATTAATCATGATACCATTTTGAAACAAAGGACGCAGAACCATCGGCTTCCTGCGAAACAAATTAAAGATACAATCAATGAATATAAAATAAAAGTAAGTGAGACTATGGTCGGGTACGCCAGCACAGTATAGATAAGATAAGATAATTTTTATTGATCTTAACAAAGGGCCCATGACCGGACACCGAACAAAGTTTAATGAAACGGACGGAGAGCCAGACAACCATATAAAGAGAGATAACTCAATGTAATAGTGAGACAACGGCAGTAGAATACCGAAGGAACAAAACACAAGATTACATAGGAGTCTAGGAGACTTTACAGTATCCAGATGAGGACAAAATGCAGCTCTGCTTGTTAGCTATAGTTAATTGACATGCGATCAATTACATATTGAGAATTAATATACTAATTAGTCAACTGACTGTCATGTGATTTTCTTTGATTTATATAAAACTTCTAAAAATTCACAGAATCTAGAAATAAATTGTAGATTTTCATTTGACATAAAAACCAGATTAAAAGATTAATATCATTCAGCTGTTTTAAATTAAGAAATTCCTTAAATATACTTTCATAAAATTCTTTCCTAATATCATTATATAAAGACCATTTAAATAAAAAGTGCATTTCATCCTCAACCAAGTCGAGTTGACAAAGCTGGCAGATTCTGTCAGAGCGGGGTAAAACAACTGACTTCCCACGACTGCCTGTTATTCTTTCATATTGCCCTCTTTCTATTCGCACACAGGGATTGATCAATCTAAATTTAGAAAGCACGATTCTTTTTCCATGATTTCTTATGATTAAATAGTTTTCAAATTAAAATATTGATTTGAATTTAAAATATGTATCTAATTTGCTGTGCTCATTTCGCGTAGCTGATCATTTAAAAGAATTTCAGTATTTAAAAACAAATCTTGTTTAGCATTATTTTTAATCAGTATTTTAAATTAATTTTGGCTGAAGTTCTTGCATATATTGAGATTTAGATATAATATTTCAGCATAAATTTTAATATTAGAATTCTTTTTCTCTCAAATGGATTATTTTTTTGAAAATTCATTGAATCTATCAAGCACTGTTTCAATTAACAGGCCATCGATCTGTAGTAAGACAAATTTTCAGAATAGATGCATGCGAATTTTTTATACATTTGACTTCCAACCACATTTATTTTGCTATTTTCGATAGTTTTTAAAAAAATTTACTTCTTAATTTTTTTTTTCTTAAAATAAATTAACAAACAGCACCAAACAAGAAAGGGAGAAACTAACTGGCATTTGAAAGTGCAAATATTTCTACACACTGAACAGAAAAACAGAAAATTCATTTTGGTTCTTCAGATAGTGTAACCTCCCCAATTACTGCAAAATGGTTGTATTGGCATTGAATGCTGTTTACTTGCTATTAGGCTGCTAGTAGTTTACAAACGACAAAACAGTGTATAGAAGCAGATATCACAAACACCTTTTTACACGATTTTCAATGGACATATAAAGTACTTGTCAGCTTTTGTGTGTTTCAGTATTTGACTGAATTTTATACCATTTAAGTTGTGTGTTAGTTGTGTAATATGGAATTGGGATACGCAGATGTTCATCTATGAACAAAACTTCTTGTGGCATTTTTTTTTTAGTTTGCCAGTATAGAGAATGCACCCGTTAATCTTATTGGCAAACCTGTGAAAAAACAAAACGGGGATAAGCTATCAAAAACAAATACAACATTTGGTCGATTTTTATTTTTTATTGAATAAGTCTTTATATTATAAGTTTTACGTTGAAATAATGATAAAATGTGAGAGACAAGAGAAATAGGGTTGAACAAGGGAGACAAGGGTTGAGAGAAAGGAGAATAGGGTGGGAGAAAGTATGAGGAGAGATATAAAGGAGAAAGGGGCTTTAGATAAATAGATAGATGGATTTATGTGATCATATATCAAAATTATAAACAACAGCAAAACAACAATATTAAATAACAATATACCTAATGAATGTAAAAATATGATGTCATAATATTTTTATATGATCTGGATGACCTATAGAAGCCATATGGCTTATTTCCAGTAGGGTACATTTTGTGACATTCTAAATATTTTACAAAAGAATATGGGGTAAATGAACTTGGGACCATAAAACATGAGTAAATGAACTTGATACCCTAACACATATGTTAACTCCAACTGCAATAATTTTAATGAGCTGTATGGGAGTTTTGGAAATAATGCCTCATCAACAGCATCAACATAGATATTCCATGTCACAATATAAAACAAATAAAACCTCATGACCTAGGCAGGTTCAAAATAATTAAAATTAGCCAACTAAATCGTTGCTTTCTTTATTGGACAGAAATTTTTTCATCCCGATATAATTAAATGAGTATGTATATTATTTTTCAAATAATTTGGCAACTATTCCAGTCTTTTATAGCATTATGATGAAATGTTTAAAGTCTTTTGCCTTTCAGCATGGTATAAAGAAATTATGTTCACCTGATCTTATGAAATATGTATGACAGTCTTTAACTTTTGTAAAATTGTTATGCATGTAAGTCTCAGCTGATTAAAATTTCAAAATTTACTGAACCGTGTTAACTTTTATTTCACATATCATTAATAAATCTGACTACTTTGAGTTGAAAAACTTGTAATTTACTTTTTACCCTTTTACCCAGACTAGAGTACCCCTTGAACACCCCTTGACCCATTTTTCAAAATTACGAGTTACCATTTTCCCTCCTTTCAAGATTCTGGTCATGGTGTTAATAGTCTACCCTGTATTGGGTTTTGTTCGTATGTTTTCTATACTATAGGGAAACGGGAAAGAAAAAAGGGGATGTTTTGGTACCAATAAACCAGTTTAACCCTACCGCTGGATTTTGATAGTGTCGGTATTAAGTCCGGCTGTCCCGAATTCCGATCGTTGTTTACGGTTGTCTTTTGTCTTATTTGTGTTTTTTCTGTGTAGTTCCCTGGCAGATTATGGCATGTCATTATAATGAATATGCCTAGTCGAAGTGACATTGCACTTAGGCAACATATAGCTTTTTTCTAGATTCTACCAAAAGACATCGCTCATGTCTGTAGAGGAATTTTAGTCTTGCATTTATTTTTTGTAATACATTTTCAACAATTGATTCTTGATTTGGTTTAAAGGAAAAAAGGAGAGGGACATGGTAGGATGTACCTCTTGTCCCATCCTCCAAAAGGGTGGATTTGGGCGTTTCACATATTTGACTATAGAACATTTATCATTCATCGTACTGAGATGGAGCTTGTTTCATTTTAATTCTGTTAAGGTTTCGCAGCTTTAGTATCTCGACAGATTTGAGTTGGTCTCTATTGGGATTGGAATTGGTCTTTTTTAGTGAGGGGGAAATGTGCATGCAAAAACGGGAAAGGATGCTGACGTGAAGCGGGAAACGCTGGAAAAATCCCCTTTAACCGGGAAAAGGAATTTTGTAAGAATCTTTTTTTTTTGTAAAATAAAACGGGGATGTTGAGAAAAATTAGTGGGATTTTTTTTAAAAGTACCTATCCCTTTATTGGCGCCATTTAAGGTAACAATTACCGTTTTCGAGATACAAGAGTCCCAAAGGGGAGGTCAAATTGAAAAAATGAATTTTTCAATTTCGTCAGATTTTGATACATCTTTCTCTGTATGTTTCTTACAGAATGTAAAACTGATTAATCAAACAATTTAGTACCATTTTCAATAAACAACAGGCCGAAAGGCGTCAAACAAAAAAAAATAGTTTGTTTTCCTGAATTTGATGCACTTTTATTCCGTAAATATTTGGCAATGAGTTACAGCAGTGATGTCTCGTTAAAATTGAATTTATAAAAAATTGAATGTGTAGAGATCACTTAAAATTTTCGCGACATGAAAATAACATATCATCGAAACAGTATGTACGAGTTCATCCAGAACGTTTTATCTGAACATGAATCTTTCCGCAAAGTTTACGGATGCGGAATTTCTGAATCTTCTGTGAATACCAAATTTTACTTCCACAGGTTTCTGCAATGTTTACGGGTGCGAAAACTTTATAGATGCTTCGTGAATAAGGTCCAAGACAATTATTTGTCTTGCATAAATATATAATATTAATATTCATTTTAACAGTTTTTTCCCTTAAATCTACATCTACAATTCACAAACCTGATCGTGCGTAGTAATAAAATGAGTATGCTGTCACTTGGGTAACTTCCATGCAAATATGATAGTAAAAATCACCACCGTCGACGTTAATTACTTCTGCAGTTCTAAAGATATAATAATTCTCAATTAAAAAGGGAAACATTCCCAAATTGTCATTATCTTCTATTCCACTGTTTGGGCAACAGATATTATTCATTTGTAAGTTAACTTCGTTTGCTATTGAAATTTCAGTAAATATGTATAATTACTAAACCTCATAGTAATTATACATAATTCCTAATTCTGACCAGTAATTACGCATAATTACTGAATTTTCTTAAAGTTTTCAACAAATTTACTGATTTGATTTCAGTTAATTTGTATAATTTATTTTTAGATATAGTGTGCCCAATTTAAATACTGTACTCAAATATGATTAAATATGAAATATTGTATCCGAGAATCATTTTGAAATCTATAAACTTAAGCTGCATTTTTTCTGAAGATATCTGTCAACAATCAAAGTATAGATTTATGAACTATTCAAATGTTGAAGCTCATGCAGCTATCTTTGACTTCAAATTTTTAGGAAGGGGAAGCATTTATTTTTTAAAAAATGTAATTGATTTGTTGTAGTGCATAAGGGAAAATTATTTCTTTTTGGTCATGGCCACATGCAACAACATTGTTCATGAAATATGTGGAAAACTACCCATTAGTATTGGATAGGTTGAGGTCAGAGATACCCTAAAACTGTATTATTATGGAAATTTGGAAAAGAAATATCGTTTGGTTAATATTGCATGGCAGTATACTTGGTTCATTTAAGTAGTTAACTATGGGGAAAAGTCGTAGGTTTTCAAAAAACGTTTTTTGAAAACCTACGTTTTT